>JAJPUD010004556.1:0-54442 GCA_023553655.1 Myrmecobius fasciatus | reverse complement strand
TTAAAAAAAAATAAACTCCAGGATCCCAAAGAGATCTTAAAAGAAGGAAAGGGCCCCACATGTGCAAGAATGTTTGTGGCAGTCCTTTTTGTAGTGGCTAGAAACTGGAAACTGAATGGATGCCCATCAATTGGAGAATGGCTGAATAAACTATGGTATATGAATGTTATGGAATATTATTGTTCTATAAGAAACGACCAGCAGGATGATTTCAGAGAGTCCTGGAGAGACTTGCATGAACTGATGCTGAGTGAAACGAGCAGAACCAAGAGATCATCGTACACGGCAACAACAATACTATATGATGATCAATTCTGATGGACATGGCTCTCTGCAACAATGAAATGTTCCAAACTAGTTCCAATTATTCAGTGAAGAAAGCCATATACACCAGAGAGAGGGATATGAAATGTAGACCACAATATAACATTTTCAAGCTCTCTATTGATGTTTGCTTGCATTGTGTTTACTTTCTCAGATTTTTTCTTGTAGATATGATTTTTCTTGCACAACAATGATAAGGGTGGAAATATGTATACATATATTCGATTTGTCAAGTATTTTAACATAATTAACATGTAGTGGATTTCCTGCCATCTAGGGGAGGATTGGGACTGGGGGGGAAATTTGTAACAGAAAGCTTTGTAAGAATCAATGTTGAAGAATTACCCATACATATGTGTTTTGCAAATAAAAAGCTTTAATAAAAATAAATAAATAAATAAACTCCAGGGGCAGCTAAGTGGCAAAGTGGATAGAGCACCAGCCCTGAAGTCAGGAGGACCTGAGTTCAAATCTGGTCTCAGACACTTAACATTCCCTAGCTGTGTGACGCTAGGCAAGTCACAACCCCAATTGCCTCAGCAAAAAGCAAAAAAATAAAAATAAAAATAAACTCCAAAAAGTTTCTTGGATGTCTTGGGTCATTTCTCAGCATTCAAACCAATGACCTGGCTTCTGGAGACACCATCTTAAATTCTGGGATTCTGATCTCAAAATGAACAAGAAAATAATTTCAAAGTTGCAGGAGTAGAAAGTTCACTTCAGAGCCAAGAAGACTCAGGTTCAAATACCACTTATCAATGCTGTAGGCAAGTCTCTTGGACCACAAGAGGCAGACATGGAAGAGGGAGTTTCCTTAGCCCAGATTTCCCTAGACCAATATAAATCTCAGGTCCAGCATGTATCTCCTAAGAACTTAGATGTTCTCTGGCTGGCAGCTCTCAGGGGTAATTGCCATCCAGTTTAAAAAAAAAAAAAAAGCCAGGCAATCTAGAAAGGAAAGAAAACTACAATTTCCAGTTTTTTGATTTAATTAGCCAGGTAAACAAGAAAAATAGAGTCACTTGGTTTGGGGAGCGGGAGAAGAAAGTAAAATTCCATTCTGTTTTGATTCTACTTTGAAAGGCACTAATCTGGAAAGCATGCTATAGTTTAACTCTTGGACAGAAAATCAAGTTTTGAATTTTTTCCAGCTGTATGAAAATGGGCAATACACAAGTCTTAATTTCCTGATTAAAATGGTGATATCTACTCTTTATTACTTAATTTATGATGAGGAAAGAATTCCCTAAATTAAAGTATCATTATAGGAATTAAGAATAAAGCACACTAAGAATTTTCATTCAAATAAAGTAGGAAGTAGAAGACATATATGGAGCATTCCCAAGCAAGCAAGAGAACCAGGAAAATGGGTCATATTTTGGGGGCTAGAGAGAATATGAATAAATGAGAAGTAACAGATCTCTTACTTGTCTTAGACTGAGGTATAGCATTGGAAAACTTCTTGAACTTGGCAATGAAGAAGCCATCCATGTTGTGGGTATGGGGGTAGAAACGTCTGGTAGAGCGAAGTGTGGGATGGAATCTCCGTTCTCTGAAGTGGGTAAAACCCTCTTGGCCAAAGTCCAGCCCCGTGGGTACCAGCCGCACATTCCTCTTCTTCAGGGCATACTCTACCACACATTCATTTTCTTCTACCTGAGGGAGATAGATAATATCAGAAGTACGGGGAAAGAATAGGAAGGAGTTGAATGGCTATCAAGGATTAAACAGCCCCCACACACACATCCATTTCTGCCCACACTCCAATGTAACAGAAGCCTTTACCGTAATGGAGCAAGTACAGTAGACAATGTAGCCTCCAGTCTTGGAAGCAGCATTAACAGAATCAATAGCACTCAGAAGCAATTCCTTTTGGATATGAGCACATCTCTTGATGTCTTTGTCATCCTTTCCAGAAAATGGGAGGAAGAAAAGTTTGTATTTAAACAGATTGTCCTTCCTAAATAGTTTAACATATCAAAGATGACATGTTTATTATGCTAGATTCATCCCCTTCCATACCATTATCTCTTTCCTCCAACATATCTATTCTGTCCCTTTTTCTTCCTTATCCTCACCTTGTTAGTCTTCACAGATGGGTCCTTAGAAATGATACCAGTGCCACTACATGGAGCATCAAGCAGTACCCGATCAAAGCCTCCTACCACCTGGGCAGGAAGAAGATGAAGAAGTGGTCAAAAGAACTCCCATTCAGTATGGCTCCCCAACCCAAGCTCTTATAGATTACAACCAAAGTTATAGACAACTGGAAAGGAACAGGTTAGGAGATACAAAAGAGAAACAACAGTGGCTCTAGGTCTAACCTTAGGGAAATGGCGTCCATCATCATGGCTGATGATAGTGTTGGTGACCCCCAAACGGTGCAGATTGCCTACAACGCTCTTGAGACGCTCAGCATTAGCATCATTGGCAAGGATCACTCCCGTGTTCTTCATCAGTTGGGCTATAGAAAGCCATCATTCTTCAATTTGTGCTTGTGTCTCTATATAAACTACCTGCCCATCTTGCTACTAGTTCTACTCAATAAATCACCAAATTAAATCCCAGTACCTCGCACATATAATCAACTAGTATCTCAATATTATATCCTAAATGAGTGTGTCCCACTTCCCGCCCTCAAGATAAAATAAATATTAAGTCTATGGGTTTAATTTTCACTTTTACTGAAGTACTTTCTGACCTACAAACTGGTCCTGGGCACCCATGGGCTCACCTTAACACCCTCCCACCCCACCCCACCCCACCCCAGTCCAAAGCAGAGTACTGAACGAAAATGCGCTTCCTGGACTAAATGAAACAACTCTACTCTGCATTTCCCTACCTATGTAGCTAGTTTTGCCCCCAGGAGCACAACACATATCCAAAATACGCTCATGTTCTTGTGGTGCCAAGGCAATGACAGGCAGCATGCTGGAAGCACCCTGAAGGATGTAGTGCCCTGCCAGGTACTCAGGAGTGGCTCCTAAGAAAACAAAAAAGAAGCAGAGAAGGGTAGGATCAGTGGGATTCAACAAACATTAAAGCACATAATATAAACAACACTGGGATTGTACATACAAAAAGACAGGCACTGATAACCTTGTGAGAGGGTAAGAGATGTACATAAAAATCTCTGATGGGGCATTGTTAGACAAGAGAAGCCCTTTCTAGGAAACAGAAGCCACTCACCAATGGGCACAGATGAATCATACACCACCAGTCCGGTCTTTGACCATTTACCCAAGGGATCCAGATTTACCCCTCGGTTGATCAAGGCCTGGAAGAAGAAAGAACACATCAAGGTTGTAGGTGCTGCAAGGTCCAGAAAAGAGGAAAATTCAGGAAAATAACTTGGGATGTGGAAAGTTGGCCCTAAAAATGGGGTACTAGCACCCTACATCTTCACAACAAAAAATTTCTTCCATCTACTATCACCTTCATTTTGTCTCTCTGATCTTAACCTGCATCCATCCTCATCATTTTCATGTAACAATTCTCTCCCAGAGAACTGTTTTGTTTCTATCTTTGTAGCCAAATACTGGGCTTTACATATAGAAAATACTTGAATTTATTTATTTATTTTTGCTCAGCTGAGTTAGCTAAAGTGACCTTTGTCTTTATATTCCTTTCCTTCCTAAAAAAAACATCCATTCCCAAGAACCCACAAGATACACAGACCATACAAAAGCACCAATAACTGTTGCAAGTTTCCGTACTGTCCAAAATACACTCTGAATCACCACTCCTGCATCACTCTAGAAGGGACCCCCTCTAACTGAAATATTTAGAATGGCACTTTTACTCCAACTATGCTACCTTATATAAGATTTTATACCTTACACATCTCTCTACACTAAGGTTGCCAAACTATAGCTTACACTGGGGAGCCTACCATCTGGTTTTGTATAGGTTCTGTAAATAAGGTTAAATAAACATTTTAAATTTAAGTGGTATAAAAACCCAGTAAGACCTTCTCCAGGGTTTGAGACTTAGGAAGATTTTATGGACTATATAATAAAATCTGTACATATTATTAAAAAACTAACAAGTGTTAATCCAGCCTGTTTGAGGAATCTACTCCTTCTCAAGATAACCCACTTTACAAATGAACAGCTCTAATCGTTAGGAAGTGTTTCCTGACATCAAATCTAAACTGGACTCTTTAGAACTTCCATCCATTGCTTAAGATTTTGACTTCAGAGCCAAGAAAAGTAAATTTAATTCCATCTCCATACAATAGCTGGTAAACAACTGAAGACAGCTATTATGTCTCCCTATGAATCTTTTAAGGGTCAAGCTTAAAAACAAGCATTCTACCTTACCCCCCAAAATCAACAACTGTGCCCATATAGAATAGGGGATTTATCCCTGGGTTTATTTGAAAATGGACCATCCTTGAGATATTCCCAATCAATTCCACCCTTCACCTGAGCCAAATCCCGTCGTCGAGTTTTCAGAGTGTTGGTCCTGAGGGTGATGGGTCGAGGAACCTCATTAGCTTCAAGGAATTCCACTAGCTTCAAAGAAAGGAGATAAGGATGGCTAGGGACTAGGTATAACAGAATATGAGCAGCAATAGGGGACAAAATAGCTTAATATAGCATAATAAAAAATATGGGTAAGAAAAAGACCACAGGAGGATGACTGGTATCACCAATACCTCAGAAAGAGGAAAAATGTCCATTATCTTGCCAATCAGAAAATCTCCATAGGAATAGTATGTTGCCAAGTCTTTCCGAAGTCGGCTCAGGTACTCAGTTCGAGACCGACCTTCCTCTCGCTGAGACCCAAAATCCTGCAGCACCCCAACAATGTCCTGGATTCGTTGGTGTACAGACTGCAGATCAGGAGCCTGGGCATGTGATCATGCTAAGGAACATCATCCAATGTAATCTGACCTATCCCTATCTATTCCAAACCCCCTTCACTAAATCTACTGCCTCCCTTGCCCCATCAAATTGCACCTTAGACAACCATCTTCCCAGTATCTATCCTAAAAGGATATTCTCGTCTATCTCTTTGCCAGAGGGCAATACAAATTTCTCATCCTTGTCCAAGTTGATCTGAAGATCTTCATTTTCTTCATCATCATTTTTGGATTTTGGGTGGGGAGAATGTTCCACTTCCTCCTCCTCCTCATCAGTGTCTTCTGAACTCCACTGACTCCTATAAATTGCCAATAAGTCATAAGAGGGCCTTTAGAGAACAAGAGATCCTGGCTCCTTCATAACCACTTCCATCCTAGCTACACCCACAACTAGAACTTCCAAGACATACAGAGTTTCTGCTTCCTGGGTTCTCTGCTTCTGTGCAGCCTTCTCAATAGGCAAGAGCTGTGGGCAGAGAGAGAAAACAAGCACTTAAAAAATAATGCCAACTTTAGCTTCTTCAATATATCACTTTGCTTTGACTCTTTTCAAGGATTGTTGAAAGGTTCAAATGAGATCTGTGTAAAGCACTTTGCAAACTTTAAAGTGAGATATTAATGTTATTGATACTATATTATACACCTGCACACGTCAGAAGAGACAGAGGGAAGTTGGATCAATCAATCCAAAGTGGGAATTGGTTATATTAGGGCCTTTTCCCTCAGGAAAGCAAAGAAAAATTCTTAAAAAGGAGTAAGGAAAAAATTCCATGAAAAGGAACTAATCTTGAAAAACTCTGAAGCTTGGGGCAGCTAGGTGGCGCAGTGGATAGAGCACCAGCCCTGAAGTCAGGAAGACCTGAGTTCAAATCTGCTCTCAGAGACTTCCTAGCTGTGTGACCCTGGGCAAGTCACTTAACCCCAATTGCCTCAGCAAAAAAGCAAAAAAAAAAAAAAAAAGAAAAGAAAAGAAAAAGAAAAACTCTGAAGCCTAGTAAAGCTATAATTATCAAAACTATCTGGCATTAGATTAAAAAGAAAATCAAAGAGACATCTGAGAAATCAAGAAACAGAATCAAATGCCTCTAAGAGATCAGTGTTTGATAAACTCAAGACAAATTAAACAGCAATTTAGTGAAATTAATTTTCTTTCATATCTTAGACTACTATAATAAATTCCAACCAGATCAATAATAACAATTTTTAAAGTTTTAGAATTAAGATGTGAGAAAAAGAATTATGATACTAGCTGTCAAAGAAACAAGAAACTTTTGGAGAGAAAATTGATGAGATCTGAGCATATAAAAAGACAAAACAACAAAAAGCAATGGACTCAATTGAAAAAAAAAATACGAGGGGAATTCTTCAAAGTAAATAGGTGTTATTTAAAATTTTTGCATCAATATTCATTAGGGAAATTGGTCTATAGTTTTCTTTCTCTGTTTTCACCCTACTTGGTTTAGCTATCAGCACCATATCTGTATCATAGAAGGAATTTGGTAGTATACCTTCTTTCCCTATTTTTTCAAATAGTTTATTAGTATTGGAATTAATCGTTCTTTGAATGTTTGGTAGAATTCACATGTCAATCCCCTTGGCCCTGGAGATTTTTTCTTAGGGAGTTGATTAATAGCTTATTTTATTTCTTTTTCTAAAATGGGGCTAGTAAATAGGTCTTACAAATGGCTGACAACCAAAAATCTAAAACCGAGATTTCTCTAAATACCATAGAAGAATCTGAAACAATATCCCAAGGAAAACACTAAACATAAATTGTTAATTTCTTCAAAAAAATGTTCAAAACATCTAATGATTAGAATAATACAAATGAATCACCAAATTGGCAAATTAGCAATATAAAAAATTCAGTGTTGACAGCTGTAGAGAATTGAGTTATGTTAATTGTCCTAATTGTACATAAATGTACAATCTTTTGGGAGACTGCCAAAAATAATAATTACAAAACCTAACATATTTTTGTTGAAAGGAATTATACTCACATAAAGATATTCATAAATTGCTTTACTTTCAAGAGTAAGAGGCTAGGGGCAGTTAGGTGGCGCAGTGGATAGAGCACCAACCTTGAAGTCAGGAGGATGTGAGTTCAAATATGGTCTCAGACACTTAACATTCCCTAGCTGTGTGACCCTGGGCAAGTCACTTAACCTCAACTGCCTCAGCAAAAAGCAAAAAGAGTAAGAGGCTATAACCAACTTCCATATGTAACAAGATAAAAGTTAGATAAATTATAGTATAGCAATCAACTTGCATACTATTCTATTATAGCAGAGAAACATAAGGCTACAGAGAGGGATGCAGAAAGCAAAATTAGAACACATTGTACACGATCTCTATGGGGAATAAAATAACCAAACTTTTCCACACAAATAGGAAAAAGCATCACAAAGCACAGAGGTGTTTTATCATTCTTTGGTTAAATATATGCTGTAAAAGCTAATGTAATCTTTGTCCATTTATATTTGTTGATAGTTATTAAAGATATGATATCACTTTAAAGTCTGCAAAGCACATCTCTCAACACACTCTGAGGTAGAGTATAAATGTTTACTGTGTTAAAGACACCACAAGTTTGTTAAACAAGAAGGAAAAGTCAAAGAGTTTACATTCTGGCTGGGGAAAGAGTAGGTATGTGAATCTATTCACATACAAACTAATACTGGAGTCCAGGGATTCCAAATATTGGAGAAGTAGGTATATATTTCATTTCCCAATGCAAACTTCCTGTACTGAGCACAGAGTTTGGTGACACGTTCATGACAATACAATTAATATTAGCCCTAAGACTTATAGATGGGTTATGGAGAAAGTGAATAGTTCAAGTATGGCTTTAATGCAAAGTTATGGATAGTGGGAGTGTTTATATTTAATCCTATAGGAAATAGCAAATTAATGAGAATTTTTCAGAGAAGGGTATATTATACCAAACTTGCCTTTATGAAAAACTACTCTGGTAGGTGTGTAAAAGACCAGAAAGTCTGAAGTAAGGAGACCAGAAAGGAAGTTATTGCAAATAATCCTGGTAAAAGGTGATGAAAGCCTGAACTAGAATGATGACTGAGTGAATGGGGGAAAAACTTCCAAGATACAATGGAAATATAAGTAACAGGATTTGACAACTGACCAAATATGTTAGTGAATGAGTGAGGACATTAAAAAAAAAAAAAAAAAAAGGCACAAAGGTGTCAAATCTAGCTGATTAAAGGAGTGTAGAATCTTTAACAATACTACAGAAGTTTGAAAGAGCTGTGGGTTTCTGAGCAAAGGTGAGTTGTTTTTGGAATACCTTTAGATATATCTATTTACACTTGAATATATATACATCTCTGACGTCTTCTTAGAGGTAATAACTGGACCCAATAAAACTGATGAAGTGAATCAGAAAAGGCATATGGATCCTTTGGTCCATAGTCTTGAAATCTATTCACAATCAACAGGCAAGATAAATGATAATGAAACTTGTCCCAAATCTCCTAAATACAAGTGTGACATTCTTTCTACCACTATGCTATTTCTCATAAAATAAAATCTGACATTTTAAGAATTGAATATTTGCAAAGAGGTTTTTCTTAACAATAAAGCTGCCAAGCAAGCATTCTGGGAAAGGACAGATTAGTTAAGTAATAAAATAGTACAGAGATCATGGAAGACTTGCTCATGGTAACACAAGTAGTACACATCAAAAGTAGGATTTATGAACTCAAGTCTTCCTAACTCTAAGGATCACTGGTCTAGCCACTAAACCATGTTCCCTCATTGTTATTATAGTAGGTATTATGAGATAGATGCTACAGGTGTTATCCTAATTTTGTAGTTGAGGAGAGATTATACAGCTTGCTTAAGGCTGCACAGCTCATTAGGTATCAGAAGCGGGAGCCAAACTTAGGTCTTTCCCTAAGCAAGTCCAGTGGTTGTTCCTACCACCAAAATTAAGTTTAAAAAAATTTCAAGTGAACAAAACCCCATCCTGAACGCTTACTTCATCATCTTCATCACTTTCTTCTTCTGAGGCCACACCATAATCATCTACCATGTCATCTTCACTATCCATAGAAGCCCAGCTACCTCCTTCAGTCCCTGAATCGTTGCCCTCAGAGTCCTCCTCTTCATCACTATTATGAGGTGGGGCAGGGCGCTTTTTGCCCTTGGCAGGTACAAGCAATGCTTCACTTCCAGTTTTGAGTCCAGCAGCCTTCAGTCCTTTCTTCCCAGAGGGCTGGACAGCACCTGTAGGGACCATAGGTGTTAAACAACATCCTAGCCAGCTAAAGATTCCAAAGGCATCCATCTGAATGATCCAACAACCCCATTCCCTCCGCCAAATTTAGAAACCTTTCCTACCTTTAAAATATCCCTCCTTCCTGCAGCTATTTCTCTTTGTTTCTACTGAATCACTCTTATTAGCCCACATCTATCATTGTGCTTAAAGACCTCTTCTCACACTAAAGTCCCTGTTCCTACTTTCACACCCACCTTTTATTAGAGGCTTTGGACTAGGAGACAGTTTCTTGGTTTCGGGTACCCTTGCAGACTCTGATCTCCTCTTGGCTGCCCTGAAAAAGTGGGAAGAATAAAAGAATGAAACAAGCCTCTTATTTGATATGCTTTCTTCACAGTTCAAAACTGATGAGGCTTTACATCAACATCCCCATCCATCTATACTCAGAAGCTCTAAAATCAACTTCCTTATCCAAAGGATTGTGGCTGTTATCATCCTCCTCCCCAACTCAGACTTACCTTAGCTACCCAAACTCACCTCTTCCTGGCACGGCTGGAGAGTCTCTTCCCACTTTCATCATCAACTATTGAAAGACAGCAATAAGAAGTTACATGGGGGGAAAGCATTGCAGAAAAAAGAGCACAACGAGGGAAAAGGGACTCTGAATGTAGGACTACAGAAACTCAAAAGCTCTAGCTAACCACATCTCAATCATTCCATAGCTCTGGGGAAGACAAAGTCCAGACCTTCACCAGTCAGGCGTCAGGCCTCAGAAATCGATAACAGAAAAACATAAGAAAACAAAATCAAGCTTTCTTTCCAGATTTCTCACCTACTGGCACTGAAGTCTTTTGTCTGGAGCTGCTAAGGAAAAAAGTTCCATGCGAAGGGAACATAAAACCCTTCAGAAGAAGTGTCCTAGCAACTGGGAGGCCCAGGAAAGGTTTCAGGAAAAGTAACGTGACATATACTATACTACAGATGGGAAGGGGGGAATAAAGGATGGCTCCTTAAGAAAGGACTCCCTCAGAGAGCAGCAGGACCAGGAGAGTCCCAGGGGAAGGGTTCTCACCTGGCGGCAGAAATTTGGCGAGCTCAGTCTCAGCACCCCTCTGTTTACGGGCTTTTCGGCCAGGGCCGCGCTTCTCCTTCTTGGTGGGGTCCAACTTGCGCCCCATGACGCTAGAGCAAAGAAAAAGGGTTCACGCATCAGGGACGGGGTAGGGTGGGGTGGTCGAAGCAGCAGGGAAGTGGGGGAAGACCTGTCAGCGATCTCCCTCCTCCTAGGATCAAGGTTCTGTCAGCCCGGGAAAAGCTTGAGTAACCAGAGATCTCCTTTCCCAACCCAATCCTGAGCTCCGGGCTCCCAAAGGACTAAAGTCCTTGGCTCCCTAGGATCGTAAGGGGCCCGAAGCCAATATTACCAAGCCAAGAACCGTGTCCACGTGCACCTAAGAGCCCGCGGTCCGCACGCCCCACAATCCGGATGCGATTTTGCGCCAACGTGCTGACGCAAGACGTCCTAACGCTCAGCCTCCGGCGGGCGGGCCCTCGCCCCGCACCTTCCGCTTGCTACTTCCGGCCCGCGGCTTTAAGTAATCCTCTGGCTGGCAGCCTGAGCGTTTTAAGAGCGAGGTCTAGGCCTGAGCGTCGTCTTTGAGAACCCGATCACCAGAGTGGTCAGTCAGTGAACCTTGATTAAACTCATGCCGGACCATCTCCAGTCGTCTTGATATATATCTTGCCTCTAGGCCCAGATCACTCTGGAAGAGAAAGTGAGGCAGGTGACCTCGCACAGGCCTCCCTCACTCAAATCCAATTCACTTGCATGTCGTCGTGACTTCACCGCCCCGATGTCAAGGTCTTCATCTAGAAGGAACGTCAAACGACCGATAATATCTATGCACAAAATGGGCTGCAGATGGGATACGGTCGAGATAGTCAGCAGAGGGAGGAAGATGCCTCAGCACCGAGGGGGCGCACGGAAGGCTTCCAAGATAGGATTTGGGGGAGCGTTCGGGGCCTGACAGTCAGCTAGTGGGTGATCTGGGGCGTGGAAGTGGAGAAAGCCAACGTCCCGGAAGAGTATTTGGGGCTGGAGCAGGCATAAGACTGAAGGGGGAGCAGTTCGTGAGGGGGTTTGAACGCCAAAGGATAACCACTGGAGTAGACAGGTTCTGTGGTCAACTTGAGGAAGATGATTTGACAGCTAGGTGTGGGAGGGATGGCAATAGCCCAGACCTGAGGCGATGGGGCCTGCCCCTGGTTAGGAGAAAAGGGATCCTGGTATATATTGGCATGGCATAAATAGACCAGTCCTGGCGACAGGAGGAGAGAGTAATTGAGGATGACTCCTTACACTGGGGGCCTGGGAGACTAGTAACACCCCTTGGCAGTTTAGAAAGGGAAAGGGAAAGTTCAATTTTGGACATGTTGATTCGGTTCAGAATGCCTACTAGGGCCATCAGAGAAGCAAAACTGAAGGTCAGCAAGAGAGTATAGCTAGATAAAATTTGAGAATATAAGCAGAGATGTTAATTAAATCCAGAGCTATGTAGCTCTTTGAATCTTGTACCTTCTCATGCTGTTCTTCCCCACACTAATTCCCTGGTAAAGACTGTTCCTACTTCACCTTTTCCTCCTCACCTCTGCCTCAAGTGTAACTTCCCTTAAAGACTTGGCCATTGAATCCCAAATTCCACAAGGTTCCTTTCTTCTGAGATTACCTCCCATTTAACAGTACACATCATGTTATGTAGTCATTTGCAGGTTATTTTCCCTAGTGCCTGACCCATGGTAGGCAACAATAAATGACTGCTGATTTTAGCAGATTAAAAAGCTTATTTTCTAATGGGGAAGACAACATGCAAATGACTATGCACAAACAAATCTCCCAGACAAATGGAGATAATCTGAAAGGGAAGGCACTAAGATGAGGGACTGGGAGACAGTTGAAATACGAAAGCAGCACAAAGACAATCTAGATAAGGGAAACATTCCAACCATGGAGAAGAGCAAAGACTATCTTGCCTGGGAAACCAGTTTTATTATGGATTACAGTCTGCATTATATGGATCATGTGCTTAATGCTCATCTAGCCTCCAAAACCAGTTGTTCTTTCCAAGTTAGTGTTTTTCTAGAGGAAAGTAAGGAAGGATCAAGAATACTCTTAACAAACACATTCCTTTTCTTCCCCTCATCATACCTCATTGCAGGGTCCTTCATCCCAAAACAGGTTATTTCAACACTGAAAGTCTAATAGGAACTAGATAAGTTTGCTGGGGGGGGAGAAAAAAAATTCAAAAGCTAGCTGTGGCATTAGGCATTTCACTATTGTTTCTTAAAGTGAGATTACTTTTCACTTTTATAGAATAAGTATTTCAGCAACACCACAACCACAAATTGCCACAAAGGAATGTTCTTAGATGTGCATGCATAGGAACAAACACAAGAACAAGGCTAAAATACAAGGAAACTTTTATTTTCAATTTTTATGAAGTTTTTTTTTTTTTTAATGCTTTTGGTTTTTTTTTCCCCTTTTTTTCTTTCTTTTTCTTTTTTTTTCTTTTTCTTTTTCTTTTCTTTTCTTTTTTTTTTTTTTTTTGCATTTTATTTCATTCTGGCCGCTCAGTGGCTGGAGCCGCTCGGTTCCTGGTATTAAAAAGATGCCAACGGAGGTAGCTGTGTCTCGCCCAGGGGCCCGGCCCATCCGAAACCCCAACAAAAAAGAAAACAAAAAATAAAATAAAAACATTAAAGAAATTTCAGATCATTTTCTCCGAGCTTGGTGAGAACCCACAAGAGTTTGTGTGTAACAGACGTTACAGTGGGGAACAGGCCTTGAACCCGGAGTGGGACTGGCCTGCCCTCTCCCTGCAGATGGCGCCGGCGCTACTGCTGCATGTCTCTCTGGCAGGAAGTTCGATGCAGCCCCTCACTTCCTCCCCTTCCCAAGTGACACAGGAGTTGTTCCTTTATAAAATGAGGAAGGGGTGGAAGGAAGAGGGACTCAAGCCCCCAGAGGAGAAGCTTGGGGGCAAGGGGTGGGGAGGGTCACTGCTCAGTGGTAAGGTGGTATCATCAACTTGGATCTTCACTGCTGCTGGGCTACCTGTAAAGGATTAGATAAAGACAAGAGTGAGAAAATTCAAAGTTCACTACCACTTTCCAAAGTGAGCACGTAATGGGGCCTAATCAGTCAGTCATCAGGTAAAATCTAAGAAAACTACAAGTTCCATTTCACACCCCATTTGGGAAGTTGGCTTTTTAAAGAAGCCTACCTGCTGTGGGGTGGGTTCAGGGCCCCGGTTTGCCAGCCGGCTGAGGATGTTGCGCTCTGACATCTGTAGCCGCACAGCCACAGGGGGAATACGGGCAATTGTGGCTGGCAGCCTTGTGACATCAGCCTTCATGTCACTCAACAATTCCTCCAGTTGTTTCAGAACTACAAGAAGAAAGGCATAAGGGTGGGACTGTAAGTGGAGGTGGTTGAGCTCTAAGCTCTTTTATCAGGGAAGCAGCTTCCCCTACTCCTCCTCTAACCTCAGTGAATAATGATCATCATTGTGCTACTGGGGAAAAATGGAAAACTCAAGTCTCTTGCATTCTCTGTAGTCTTCCAAACTCTCCTTTAATCACCGTTATTATATATTTAATTCACAGACTCAGATTCAGAAATGGAAGAGATTTTAGAAATTATCTAGTCAGACCCATCTCATCTTATAGATGAAGGAACTAAGGCCTTCTACAGAGATCTACTGATTTGCTCAGAATCAAGAAGCAGAGCTGGAATTCAAAGCCAAATTCCAAGATTCCATTAGGTTATCCTAAACCCTATTTTCTCTTACTTCTTTTGCACTATTCCAAACCCCTCTATCTGATTTTTAAAAACTCTCTAAGCTTCTTTCTCCAATCTCTGGGCTTTCTTCTAATTCCTGCTACATTTCGGAAGCCTTTTTCTTCCCTTCATTTACCCTCTCTGCAAAACTTTCCTTCTTCAGAAAAATTTTCTAAGAGGAGAAAAACATGCTACCCTTCCTAAAAATTTGAAAAAAAGAATAAACATCTCAACAACAACAAATCTCTAAGAAAATGTTTAATCCTTCTCCAGACATTCAAGCAGAATTTTATCTAAAGTATCCTTATCACCTCCATGACACTAAAAACTAAGGGTTTAACACCTTTTTTTTTTTTTTTTTTTGGCTGAGGCAATTGGGGTTAAGTGACTTGCCCAGGGTCACACAGCTAGGAAGTTTTAAGTGTCTGAGACCAGATTTGAACTCAGGTCCTCCTGACTTCAGGGCTGGTGCTCTATTCACTGCACCACCTAGCTGCCCCTTAACACCATTTTTTGATGAAAAATATATTGGCTATAATTCTCTGCTACCTAAAGGCAAATGATAAAGCCTTAGCAGAGCACCTTAGACATCCAGAAAATCCACTAATAATGGAGTTTTAGAAAATAGAGAGAATAAGCAGAATAGGCAGGCGAGCCACTGGCTACCTTTGTGCAGGACAGCATTAGCTGGCTTGTTTCCTGCCATTGACTCCTTAGACAGGTGCTGATGGCTCTCAGCCAAGCATTCCACTTCAGCAAAACGGGTATTGAGTGCCATGGAAGGATGGGAAGGGTCCTCTGACATGTTCAGGTAGGCTGCTCGACGCAGTTGCTCTTCAATCACCAGGGCCTGTTCCAAGAGCTTGCCAGATTGAAAAGAAGAAAACTGGATAAAATATTTTGTTTGCTATATGTACTGTTTCATTGGTTCTTAAAGACAGTTTATTTATAGAAAATAGAAGGATGAAAAAATAACCATTTACTGAACTTCAAAAGTACCCAACTTTAAAGGCACTGGGGGAGATATCATTAAAAAAGACATAGCCCTTGCCGTCAAGAATCTAACAGTCTAATAAAGGAATTAACACTAAAGGTTGTCTTGTCCAATTTTTTCTTTATGAAGCTAGTTAACCAAGAGTACAGGAGAAGTTAAATGCTTTCCCTATATTACAGAAGAAGATATCCAAGAAGCATCTTTTTCTAATTTATACCTTTTAATCTTCTGATTTAGATTCTCTTTTCCCTACCATTCCCTCACTCCAGGGGTGCCCCCCAAGATTCAATCTCTGGACTACAGGATACATTCTAATCTATTTCCAATCTATATACAGTCTAATCTATTAATGTCTCCTGTGTTCCAATCTTAATAAAACTATACTTCTATCTTTTCTGCAAAATGAGTGCCCTTTCCTGACCTTCCTATTTTTGCTACTGATATTATCATTTTCCTAATAACCCAGAGAGAGATTCAAGAACAGTCTTAATCCTCTTCTCCTTTCTCTACTGCACCTGCAATATCCAATCATTAACTGAATTATGATACTTCTTTTTTTTTTGGTTATATCTATTGTGTGTTTTATTTCCAATACTACCAATCTAATCTAGGCCCCTATCTCTTGGTATACCTTAAATTACTCCAATACTGTCCTCTGCAATTTCTGTCTCTACTGTCACCCATTCTACAGACTGTTACTGAATTAACCTTCCTAAAACACCCTATAATCATCACTGAAGCTCTCCACTGCTTACTAAGTACAAACTCCTAAACTGTACTGTGAAGACTTCTATTCAAAGTTGGCTCAAACCCATTCCTTCTGATCTTGTGTTTAGCACCTAACAAAATTATTTTGCTCCAGCCAGACTGAATTATTTGCTGTCCACAAAATACTTATCTTTATTCTGAACTCCAATCCCTATCACCAATTGCCTGTCAGACCTTGATTTGCCATTATTCTTAATCACATCTCTTGTGGAAAGACACAAATTTGCCTCTCCAAAATTTTCCTATCCGAGGGAGATAATGCCATCTTTCTGGGAAATTCAGATTCATGACCTTATCAGTCTTTCAGGCGTCTTCCTTAATTCAGTGGTTCCAGTGCCTCTAAAACAAAACTCTTAACCATCTACATCTAGAGAGAGGACTGTGGGAACTGAGATCACAACACAGCATTTTCACTTATTTTGTGGTCTGCTTGAATTTTATTAATAAAACAAAACTCCTAAAAACTGGCATTTAAAGTTCTTTGCAATTGACTCCTTTCCTGCCTTATTTCACATTAGCCCATTTCACTCACTAAGTTCCAGCTAAACCATTCTAAGCTACTTTCCTAATTAAAGATATTCTCTATATCTGAAATATACTTCTTTAGGATTACCATCAGAAATCCTTATTTTCCTTCAAATTTCAGCTAACATTGTCATATATAACTTGAAGTCTCCTCCAATCCTAATTACCCCTTTTCCTTTTTAAATTCTTAATAGTTTCTTGAGGACAAGCACAATTCTAAGTTAGTATTTGTATCCCTAGTGTGTAGTTACACAAAACCTTACAATAGGTCTTATACTGAATTCACTTGTTTCTATGTTCTTTGACTATACTGTATCCCTTTTATTAATGCTCTCATCTATCCCATGAAAACCTTTCCTGAATTCCAGGGCAAGGTTTATTTTCCACTGAAATACTCAACAAATTCATGATGATGAACTATTTGCTCACCTTAAACCTTCTAGCCAGGAATTTGTTTTTTATCTCCAAGAAGTTACCACGATTCATTTCACCCTTGAAGGGTTCATTAAGAATGGCATATCGAGGGTCATTCTGAATGTCCTGCCACCGAGCATAGCCATGGCTAAGAGAAGAATGTTCAGGAAACAAGACAAATAACAAAAAACAATAGGAAAAGCAAGAACCCAAGTCACTTTGAGGATCTTCCCTGTTCTTTCCCAAGAGAATCTTTCCATCAAATGGAATACAAAAAGACAGAAAGGATACTTAATAATGCCAGCCAGCAGCCAGTAGTCATGCCGCCGATGCCAGATCTCATAGGTCTTCTTTGTGACTGTGGCTGCCCGTTCCTCATTCTGCCATAGGGAATGAAGCTCTGGAATTAAGAAGGGTAACAAAAGGACCCTGGTGACTTGGACCTTCAGGAAATTTCTATCTATTCAACACCCCCTCCAAATTATATCCCTAATTTTCCATTATGGAACTACAAAAGAAAAATTTTTACATAAGGATAAAAAACTTCATATGCTATTGCCCTAGGAAAAGGTACCTTTTCTTCCCTCCCCAGTACCTAAAAAGCAAATGATCTTTGTAAAAGAACCCTCTTAAAACTCCTATGATCATCTGTACCAGTGAAGCCACCATCTGCAATGTTGAACATAAAACGCTGCTTGATATTCTTCTTCTGCTTCTCATCACTCAAGTCCTTGGGAGTCTCCCCATTCTGAAGCATCACTTCTTTTTTCTCTTCTTCTTCTTTCTTCTCCTCTGAAGAATATATTTGGGAGAAAGATCAACCCCGGATAAGCTTCTACCTCATGATTCCAATATAGAGGATGCAATCACCCTAAGCTAGGTCTTTCAAACCCTCTTTTCACATCAGTACTTTAACAGACATCTATAAGCAATCTCTGAGACAAAGACCTTGAAGTAAACACAAAACTATATCTCTCAAAAGTATAGACCTTAAATTTAAATGTCTGATGTCATAGTCTTTGTCTAAATTATCTTCTCTAAATACCTACCTTTGTCTTCTACCACAATAGGGGTCAGATCCACTGTTGCTTTCTCCTCTACCTTTTCTGTTTCAGCAACACCTGGCAAATAAATGAAACTAAAAGTATAAGCTAAAGAAATAATAGCTCCCCCTACCAAATACTCTTTCATGACCCAAATAAAATAAATAACCCTAATACTATGCTTCTACAATTAAAGTTACAAAGATAGAAAGCTAAAGAAAATTCTCTAGACTCATGTCTTATGCTCTTTAAAGATAATGTTCCCCTATACTCAAGATCTCTAATACTACGATCTGGCTAAAAGCCAAAACCTACATGGGAGGATCCATAATCAGAAATCCTGATACCTTTGGTTTCTGTCTCCATGGTCTCCTCTGTCTTTTCTTTGACTTCTGGTTTATCCACCTTCTCTTCTCCTTCCAGAGGCTCAGCCACAACTTTTTCCTCTTCTGGATTAGATGCAGAGGGCTGTGTACCCTTTTGGGGGTGAAGGGGAAAAGAAAAAGAATAAAAAGTAGGATAGGAAGCACCAAAGGAATTGAGGATTTAAGTTCATTTTCCCTAGGGCCAATATCATTAACAATTTCCTAGGCATTAACCACCACAATTCTTACCTCCACAGAAGCCTCAGGAGCTGCAGGTTTCACCTCTCTCTCTCCCTCTGTGTTCTCTTCTTCCTTATTGTTATTCTCCTCTGCTTTCACCCCATCATCTAGAAAGAAAAAAAAGTGGGAATAGGACCCTAAACTTAACAAAAGGTGTTACCTAGGGGTAACCAACATTCCTTATTAACTTTTTCTTGTAAGTGAAGTCACACTGATGGTAGACTATGGCCTGTAGAATATTGTATTATATTGGGTATAGCTCCTGTGATACAAAAGACATTTTTTTGTCTTAGACAACAAATTTGTGTGTGTTTGGTAATTTTTTTGGGGGGGAGGGGAGAGGAAGGTAGAAAGAGGGAAACACTTTCATCCAACCTGGAACTACAGTTTTCCCTTATAGGCCCCAAAAGCCCACTACTGATAAGTATGAAAGCTTTGATCTCTTCCCATTCAACCCTCAGGCAACCGAGAAGCTCTCTCACTCCAGGTTCTCAACCTTTTCTGGTTACACTCAGTACACTTTAGCCCCACTGAAGCCCAGAACTCCCAATCAAGAGACCCACCAGTCTCAGCCTTCCCATTAACAAAACATGCATGCATTATTACACCTGGTTGAAAAATGAATTTTTTTTTTAATTTAAGTGCTCAAAATAGGGTAAAATTTTAAAATGTGAATTCTTAATAGAGATTAAAAACCCTATGATATTACAAAAGTATGCTCTAAAATTGATAATTAACAATATATATATTAGGCAAATTAGCCTGATTTCATTTACACAATTTAAAAGTGTCCTCTTGTGCCTTTAAGAGTCAACCCCATCTCAGGGCAGCCCTCCTAATCTGAGAGGATGATTTGCTCTTAGTCCTGCCTCTGGCCTTCCTGCCACAGTGGCAAGCAGGAAAGCAGTAATAGGCATAGACTGGAATGGGAAAAGGGAGAAGAAAAAAGCCAGACTTACCAGGAGGTGGCACAGGTGCAGGAGTATTGGGTTGTGTATCTCCTGGAGTGGAAGGTGTGGGAGTTTTAGGTGAAGGTGATCCTGGCTGAGACATTTTCTTATTCTCTTCTACTTCAGCCAGCTCAGGCATGCTCCAGCGCCCATTGACATGCTCAAATTCCTGAACCTGTAGCATTTAGGAAAAGAGGATAAAACTTTGCCTCGAGCAATGAGAACCCTTCTCCTTGGGATCTCCCATTTTCTGTTTATGCTTCACACCCTTCCCAAACTCATGATGGTTTGGGTGACATCTGTCCTTCTCTTATCCAAATATCCTTCCTTCTGCCACTGTTAAGTCCCACTACTGTACTGGTTTCTGCCCTCAGTTCATACTATCCTACTTGATGAAAGCTCATTTCGAGAACAGTCCCACCCATGCCAACTTTATGCAATGCCATAGCAAATATAATCACTCACTCCCATTCTACTTCTCGCTCTATTTGATAATATTATCATTGTTCTGGGAAAGGGTGTGGCAATCAGACTGCCCACTGCCCTATGGATTTATCCACCATACTTGTGATCTCCCAAACCCAAAACTCCCTTTCTTATCCACTATTACACTATAAGTATGTTTCCCCTTTTGGACATATAAGCTCCTTGAGTATAAGAGCCATTTCTCTTTTATTAATGTCCCTAGTACTTAATTCAAAGCCAATATGTAATAAATCCCTTTTCATTCATTCATACTTTCATTCATTCATGGTTAAGTGGTTGGGGTCACACCTTTTTTCGAATAAGTGACATAACACCAATACGAGTAAGAACATGCTGCCGGGACAAGCCCTCACGGGGGACTCCATCAGCAAAGGTCTCAGCCCCATCTGCTCCTGGCTCACAAAGGTGACGCATAAAGAGAGACACATATGCCCTAGGTAAAAAGGTAGAACAGACTGTTATATAGGCAAATTAACATTCTGCAGAATAAATCACCCAACAACTCCAATGAGCACTAACTTTCAACAAAGTTATTTATTACTCCCTAATATGACAGGTGGAATTTCACATAACAATTCATGCTCTAACTCTAGCAGCAAACTTGGCTTAATGATTTTCTATCGACAACTGTTGTGCTTCACACAGTGGTTATGAACACACAAAGCAGAATTCCCTATCCCAAGAGAATTCCATTGTGGAAGCATTCAACAAGATATAACCCTGCCCTGACCCACACTTCTCTCCAAACTTTCACTCACTTGAACTCTTTCTCTGATTTGCCCCTCAGGTCCCGCACAAGCCATTGGGTAGTAAAGGCATCCTGAGGAGGCATCCCATAACGCATAATGGCATTGAGGAAAGCCTTCCGCTGGCGGGCATTGAAGCCAAGTACCTGAGAAAGAAGGTGCCTAGGTGAGGAAGAAAGCAGGTTCCCTCCTACAATGGACATCAGACACGGACCTTTTCTGAGACTACCTTTTGTAATAGATGGATGGGGCTAACCATTGCTTACCTCAATGTTTCCACCAACACGAGCCAACAATGGAGGCAATGGTTTGTCCTTATCATTTCGCAGGCCCTTGCGGCTAGGCCGTCTGGGAGCTACAAGAAAACAGAAGAGAGTATAAGGACAGTGCATGGATGAATAGTAATGGAAGGGGTATTAGTTATTCTTGATACCCTAGATCTCCAGAAATAGCACCCTCACCTTCTGAACGCTCATCAAAGTCCTCATCGCCTTCCTCAGAGGCCACTGAGTAGTCGGACTGATTGTCTGACTGGTCATCCTGCCAATCTGGAGGGAGAGAGGGCAGATGAGCGGGGCCCACGGCCCTAGGGGAGCGGCCCAAGGGCAGGGGATGGGGCCGGCCAGACACACCTCGATCCTCCTGGGAGCCATCGTTGTAGTTGACCTGCTTACGGATTCGCTTCCCTTTGCCTAGGTTTCGAGCCAGATCCTCTTGCTGCTGCTCATAATGGTGTCGCAGCAGCTTTTCCCAGTAGTCAGGATCCACACTTTCTTCCTGCTTGATGATCTCTCTTTCTACTTCTTCTTCCTCCTGAGACAGATGTAATCAAAACTCAGGGGGGTGGGGGTGGGGGGGAGATCTTTCTACACAGGTTCTCAAAGTTCCTATGCCACTTAGACATGTAAAATGTTTACAAGCCTCCAGAATAATTATATAGTGCCATATCTGGTTGGACTTAAAAGTTTTCAAAGAAACTCAAGCAAAAATTTATGCCTAGCACAGAATAGGCTGTTTTATAAATGTGGTTTGAAATGCTTTAATTAATGCTTATTGAAATAAAAAGGCTACAAGCATATTTAAAAGACAGAACTTTGCCATCTAAATATCCCATCTATGGGGTTTTATTACCCTCAAAAGTCCTTACAAAATCCTTATTACAATATACAAATATTTGCTCCCCCACAGGTCTTTTAAAAATTCATTTTTTTTTCACACACTAATAGATCAGTAATCCCTTCTCTTAGATTTCCCAATACCATCAATTATCAAGTATTTTTTGTAATTCTTTACATATATGTAAACATAAAGTGTCTAATAGAGCTTTTATGCCTCAGTCACATAGTAACATGATCTTCAAGTACTTCCATAATATACACCTCCACAAGGACAGATTCATTAATGTGGATGTTACCTTTAGCAGACTAGATTGCAACCTACTGATGCTTGTTCATGCCATTACATTTATTCATGTCCTAAAAATCCTCCACATTAGTTTTGTTCTTCCACCAAATCTGGTGATATACATAAATATTACTTGAGCTCAAAGTCCAACAGTCACACTTCACTGTCACTACGTGGCTTGTCTACCTCCTAGAGATATATCTTCTATGCCATGTCCTCTGCATGCTATTCCTTATGTTTCTTCTAGCAATTCTTTGATAATATGCTTCATGCAGACTTCTAAAATTCGAATTCTTTGGAGCTTTTGGTTTTCCATAACTCAACAGCGGTATATTACCATAAAACTGTTTTAAATATAGACCTTTATTTCAAGAAGCAGAGATATAAAAAGAATGCAATTTCTTAAGTGCAACCTAGCCTTCCTCTTTCAATATTCAACTGTAGACAAAGTTCATTGTTTATCCACAATATTTGTGTAATTTACATGTATTATATGTTCTATAGATTTTCCATCCAATTGTTCACATCTAGAGAATGGACTCCTTTTGTCCATCTGGTTCCTTATACAGGTAATTAGACCAAATCTGAGTTACTATGACTCTCATTTAGGAGATATTGCAATGTTCCTGGGCAGAGTGCTCTAAGAACATTGAGAGTATCTCCACATGTCTAAGGAATAATCTCTTTTCCATCTGGATTCCTTGCTAAACACTTCCATGATTATGGAAAACATTTTATTAAGTACCTATGTTCCTATATTTCTATCCTACTTGTTGGTAATAAGCAGAAAGTCAAATAAAATTGTCATTACAGTTTTCATCATCCACAGAGATAGCCTTTGGGAGGAAAATCTTCACTTTGATAGTTTACTCTATCAAATCTTTTTTTTATAATTAAGAAATAATACTGTAAGGCTCTTACATACTTCTACACTTTTCAAATGACTGCACAAGTATAAAGATATGGTCTACTACAGAACATTTGGAAAGATTCTATTTTCATGAATGACTTATGTAGGATGATTTAGATAAGTTTATAAATTATTTCTAAGAACTTGTAAAGATGGAATAATAAACACAGGTAGATGGGTAATACCTAATGCTTTCTTAATTGCATTTTTTCAGCAATGAGGTCCATGATTCCCTCCCCATCCATATACACAAGAATTTTGTAAAGGAAAGGAAAAAATTGCCTATGTACACTAAGCTATATACCACAGAATAGCTACAATGTAGGAAGAAAAAAAAAAGAATGGCAGTAAGACAACCCCAGAAGTTCACAGGATGTAAAAATCTAACAAAGGAACTTGTAACTAAAACTCAGGGCTTCAGATGAATTTAAAGAAATGTCTAAAGTAAAGGTAACAAACAAGGTAAATCGGATATCCTAACACAAAAAGGCTAATTTGACTTCATATCTTAAGAAACTTGGTAAGATGAGACCCCATGAATACAATATGATTCTGGAAGGACATGCCTGATTCAACACAAAATCTCCTAATTTCAGGACTTCATAACCACCTAGTTCAACCTGTACCTGGGAAAGAACCACATACCTCACAAACAGGCACCGAAGCTTCCACTAGATAATATCTGTAAGCAGGAATTTACTACCTCTTAAGACAGCCCTATCCATCTTAAAAGGATAGGAAAATGATGGAATGGAATAGTATTACATGTTAAGATATAATTCCTATAAAGAAAATCAGGGCCTCAATATTATGGATATTTGGATGAAAAAAGTCCAAAGAATATAAACAAATAATTTTCAAAAGAAAAAATGCAAACCACTCCTGTTAAAAAAAAATCACATTAATAAGAGAAATTCACATTTTAAAAAACTTTTGAGATTCTGCTTCCCATCTACCAAACTGGCAAAAATGATTAAAGATGAACAAAACCAATGAGGAAGTCAGACATACTAATAACTATTGGCAGAAAAATGAACTGATACAGCCATTCAGGAAAACAATTTATAATTATGCCAAGAATCAGTAAAACATTTATAACTTTTGACACAGTAATAGCACTACTAAGCATATACTCCCCCCCCCAAGAAAGTTATGTCAGGAAAAAAGGATCACTGTACATCCCAAAAAAAATTCAACCCCAAGCTCTTTAGGGTAGGAAAAAATGAGAAACAAAATGGACCCATTTGCATTTGTCATCTTTAATAGATTTTGTCTGTTGCTCCTTAGTATGTGAAGTGTTCTCAATTTTGTGTTATTTGCTGATTTGGTAAGCATACCATCTATACCTGGATTTATTTTAAAATGTTAGGCAACACAAGATCAAATATAACCCATTCAAGTGGGCAATGAATGAATGAGGATACAATGTAATATTATCCTTTTAGAAATGATAAAAAGAAATATTCAGAGAAATAGGTAAGCTTGTGTGAAATGAAGTAAAGCAAAAAGAGCACAGTATATACTGTGACTACAATAATATAAATGAAAACATTAAAAGATAAACTTAGATGAAATGCAATGTTCATTATAACTGAGGACAGATTGAAAAGAAAAAAAAAAAAAAAAAAAAACCAAACCTGCAGATTGGAGGCAAGAATGATACTATGACCAGAATATGCTGACAGATGGAGTTATTGTCAGTTGGTTTAGCTTAACTGTTTTTCTTTGTTGAAAGAGAGGTGCTTAAACGGGTTAGAAAAAAAGTATTGTAGTATAAAAAAAAAAAAACAACAAAATTTGCCACAAATCCCCTTCATTAAGGAAACAACAGCTCCAGACAAAGTATGAATGATATATATAGTAGGAGTGGTATGTTGTCTGTGAATTTTTGACCTTGTTGCTTTTTACTACTAAAGCTGGATTTTTCCAGTATTTTTTGCTGTCCTCAATGCCCACTTCTGCACTCACATAATAGAAGCATATACTATAGCCTTAAAACCCTGAGAGGAAAAGAACCCAACATGCAAAAATACATATATGTATGTGTATATATATATATACACACACAAACACACACACATATACATATATACATATGCTGCTCTTTTTGTAATGACAAACAACCAGAAACTATGAGAATGTCCTTCGAATGGGGAACAGCTGAACAAAATGTATTATGAATGTAATGGAATACTATTGTACCATAAAAAAATAATGAAACCTGTGAATCTGTATGAGCTAATGCAGAATGAAGTGAGTAGAATCAGAACAATTTCTACAATAAACAAGAATACTGTAAAAACAAAACAACTTTGAAAACTGTAAGAACTCTGAAAACCTCAATAAAATCAATACTTCAAAGGACAAATAATAAAGTATGCTACCACCTCCTAATGAAGATCTGATGGATTCAGGGTGTAAAATGAGACATTTCTTGGGTATAGACAATGTGGAGATTTATTTTGTCTGACTAAGCATATTTGTCACAAAGGTTTTTATTTTTGCAATGGCATGTGAAAAGGGAGAGTCAAAATAGATCTGTTAATTGAAAAAAAGTAAAATAAGTAACAATGAAAAAAAATCACCAAGTATACTTACAAATTTTTAAAAGTATCAAATGGGTAATAACAGAAAAACTATCATCAGAGTATACTACACCACCTCTACAGAATAAGGCATTAGTTTATAAATAATTTGAGAGACTACCTGACAGGTCTAAAAGGCAAGGACTGTATTTATCTAGACATCTGCTATAACTTTTTCTGCCAATGGCCAGTTAGTTAATGATATCTTGAGTTGTCTTGATAATTTTATATTTCAAAAGCAGAGGAAACCAACAAGGGAAAATTCTATTCTCACTAATAAGGAAGAATCAGTTGCTTGAACAGAAATTACAGGAACCCATAGACCAAATGATAAAAATACTGATCCCCTGTCTCTTAGTACACTGGAGATCAAATTAGTGAAATGCTACATATTGTGTAAGACAAGGTAAGATTTTTTTAGTCTGTTTTGCTTATTTTTCTTTTTAAAAAGGCAGAGAAGCAATCTGGAAATGATTATTTGGGGGAGGAAAAAGGCAGACACAGCATTTTTAGATGCAATTTTTTAAAAAGTAACGCTAGGAACTTTTGACAGAAAAGACTATTCCATCTCAGAATGTGATAGAGGAGGAAAGCCAGGAATGGTCTGAAATATACCCTAGATATTGAAAGGGAAGATTCCAAAAGTTTCAGAGAAAGGATAATTGCTTCCCATAGACTAAAATTCTACAGGAAATAAGATTCTGCACATACCAAAATATTCAATGTAGCAATTCTGTGTAATAAGTGATTAGAAACAAAGTAGATACTTTTCCACTTTCCAGTCATCAGCCCAAAAAGGGGAAAGCTCTGGGAGAAACAAAAAACTAAAACACTTTCTAGAGACAGAGAAACAAGACCTATGAAGAGAAAACTGGAGAACTATCAAAGGAGATCAATGTGGATGAACAGGGAAGTCATCAACCATCTTAGATTTCTGAAGACACATACAGAACATGGAAACAAGAGTAGATAAAAGAGGATGAATACAAAAGAGTGAGATAGTCCTTTAAAAAAAAACAAAAACAAAGCCAGGAGTTCCAAGGTACAGAATCGAGGCAAAGACCTTAAGAAAAGCAAAGTGGGGGGAAAGAAAGGGGGGAGGAGGGTATTATAAGAATGTTGTAAGAGAAAAAGAATCATGAGAGTTGCTGATGAGAGTGGATCAGACAGTAAAGAGACAACAGAAAGAAGGCAGAGCTGCTCTGTCCCTATCATGCTTCTATATTCCCTTTGACAAAGAGAATTACCATTGGAATGCAAAGGAAAGAATAAAAGTGACTAATGTTGAAGGGATACTCAAGATAAATAAGGAGATAATAAGATAGCATCTAGCTACTTTGATGAATTCAAGTCCCAGGTCATACTGTATTCTGGGGCACTGAACAGAACTAGATAATGTTTTGCTGAACCATTGTCAATGTTCTTTGATAGATCACTGAGAACAGGAGATAGGCAAAATACCACTGATCTTCGGGGGGGAAAAAAAAAAAGTAGTCTGCAAACTACAGGCCAATAGGCTCAATTCCTGGCAAAATTCTAGAACACACTGTGAAAAAGATGGTGGAAATATCTAAAAAAGAAAGCAGCAAACACAAAGACTTGACTAGCTTCATTAGGAACAACTTATGCCAGACTAATTATATTCCGTCTGTGACATGATTACTAATCTGATAGATTAAAGAAATGTTGTAAATAGTTTGCCTAGGTTTCAGCAAAGTTTCACATTCTACTTTTGTGGAAAGTAAAGGGGGAAATGTAGAGCTATGGCATGAACAATAATAAAAATAGATTCAGAACTGGCTGAATGGCTAAACCCCAAAAGTAGTCACTAATGGTATGTCCACCAGGAAGGCAATATCCAGAATTTATATTTGATCTTGTGTTGCATAACATTTTAAAATAAATCCAGGTATAGATGGCATGCTTACTAAATCAGCAAATAACACAAAATTGAGAACACTTCACATACCAAGGAGCAACAGTCAAAATTCAAAAAGATTTTAGACAAACTAGAACAGTGGGCTGAATCTATTAAAGACGACAAATGCAAAGTGTGAAGAAAAAGGTTCCAAAATAAAAAAAAAAAATCCTCTAAGTACAATGTTGTAAATGCATGCTATTGTAAATGCAGTTTGTTTGAAAAAGATTAGGGTTGGGGCAGCTAGGTGGCGCAGTGGATAGGGCACCAGCCCTGAAGTCAGGAGGACCTGGGTTCAAATCTGGTCTCAGACACTTAACATTCCCTAGCTGTGTGACCCTGGGCAAGTCATTTAACCCCATTTGCCTCAGCAAAAAGCAAAAAAAAAAAAAAAAGATTAGGGTCTCTTCATAGAATTGGGGGGTCCACAGGTGCTACACATTGAACATGTTTTTAGACTTGGCTCAATGTTTCAATCTGTTGTAACTCCCCCTGCTTCTTCATTTTATTGGATAGCTCTCTGGGAGAGGGAGAAGCTGCTCTTTTGGGGATGATGTAAGAAACAAAAAATAAAGAAAAGAAAATTAATAGGGGCTGCTTAGGTAGCAAACCTGAGAAACATCAACACTGATATGGCAGCCAAGAAAGTTAATGCTAACATGATACATTAAGAGAAGTAAGGTACACCAAGGGTAGTCACACCAAATTCTGCTTTTGTCAAACTACATCTGGAATATTATGTTCATTTCTCAGTCCACATTTTGTAAAGAACACTAGTGAATTGTATAGATAAGAAAACTAGTAATTAAGAGCCTCAAGAAAATGCCACATAAGATCATAGCTACAACACTAAAAGGGACCTTAGACAAGTATAAGCCCCTTATCTGACATGAGAAAATAAGGCTAATGATTTACTTTCTCAGGGTCACACAGTTAAAAAGTATGTGACGTTAGATATGCACTCAAGTCTTCCCAACTCCAAATACAGTACTCTTATCTGCTTTACGATGCTACTTCTCTACATTAACTGCAATATTTAATCTGAAGAAAAGACTGAGAACATGAGACAGCTGTTTAATACAAGTACAAACTTCTGCTTGGCCTTAGAACAAAGATATGAATGGAAGATACAGGAAGAAGAAGTAAGAAAAAAACCTCCTAACAATCTGAGCTATCCAAAAGTATATGTGTACTCTCTCCAAAAGTAGAATGTTACTTGTTAATGGAGATCGCCCAATCAAATGCTGATCACTTGTTGAGTATGCTGTAGAGGGGATTCTTGTTCAGGTATGAAGTAGACTAATAATTTATAAAGAAAGGCCTTCCTAACTTAGGTCTTATATTCTTCTCTCAAATATTTTATGAAGCAATCCTCCTTAATGTGCCACCTTAGTCTCTTCCAGATACTTTTCCTGTCTTTGTTATTTCTCCCATTTTTATTTCTTCCTGCTATAGAACAAGAACTGTGGGATTAGAATTCAAAAATCGTGTTCCATTGGTTATAGAAAATATCAACAGATCTTTTTTATTTTTCTTCTTTGGCAAACTGATCAAGTATTTATTGCCTAAGGCTAATTCTACTCTCATTAGGTATCCTCAATAAATACTAAAAAGTATGAATCAACAACAGTTTTGAATAGGTCAGATTGGAAGTACTTCAATTGCAATGCCATATGTTCACTTAGAATGTTTACAGTTGTAACAAATCACTACTGCATAGGTATCCTGATACAGCAGTAACCAGTTTCTTCCTATTACTACATAATAAATCTTTTTTTTTTTTTTTAGTGATGTAATTTAGCCCCACCTGTAACTAGCATATACAGACACTCTAGTTCAGGACAGACAATATTCATGGCACAGAAGCATAAGATTTTTGTTATTAAAAAAACAAACAAACAAAAAACTACAAACCTTTGGTCTTTTGTCTTTTTTGGGGGGGTCTTAGTTTTAACCATGTTTTGAACATCTTTTTTGCCATCCTCCCCATAGTATTCGTTTGCTCTATTCTCCACCATTATGCTACTGTCACTTACAAGTAGGATGACAACCAAGCCTTAGGTTCACTTTCTACTGTTCTTTTGACCAAAGAATTCATCAAAAAGTGTCTTACCTCCTTACAATGAGTTCTTACAAACTGAAGGCAGCCACTGAAAAGCCATGACTATGTTTCAAGTCTTTCCAATATGGTAAAAGCTCATAATGTCTATTTCCTCTAGCTTACTATTTGAAAACCTCCAATGAGGCAATGGAGTAGGCTATCAGTGAATATCCTTCAGAAGCAAATGGATTAAAAAGAAAATAAAAAAGGTACAAAATTAAGAATACTGGCAAGAACCACCAAAAGTCTGTTGGGACAAAGGTCAATTTAGACCAACTGAATTTAAAAATGGATAGAGAAATATATACCTACAGAATGGATTCTTCCCAATCTAAATACCACCCTAGTCCTGACTGCTGGGTCCCAGGTTGCTCTATTGTCACTTACCCCCATTTCTTCTTCCCGTACCACATACTGGGCCACTTTGAAGGAACTCAAATATTCATTCATGCCTTGAAGTTCTGTGTCCTCTGTTTCATCCTGATTTCGATCCAGCAGTCGCTCTATGGCCTTGTCATCATAGTGGATAACACTACTGTCTTCTCCTTCCTTGTTGTCTCCTCCTTTGAGAATATAGCAACAGCATAGAACAGCACCAGGAGATATTTGGTGAAATAGAATGAGTCAAAGAACTTAAGTTACTTTCCCCTAGAAGATCTATCACACTCCAAATCCCACAAATACTCTCTAGCTCAATATGCCAATAAAGACCCAACTTAATCTTTACCTCCATCAGTGGCTTCATCTTTGAATAATTCCTCAGTGCCAAACTTGAGGATATCATCAAGCTCCTGCTTGGACATGGAGCCAGTCTTAGAACCCAAGCCAGGCCTTACTACAAGATGTGTAAGCATCATCTTCTTCTTCGCCACCTGTGTGATGCGCTCCTCCACTGAAGCTCGGGTCACAAAACGGTAGATCATCACTTTCTTATTCTGACCAATTCGATGGGCTCTGCTAAAAGCCTACAGAGGGGTAGAGATAGAGGCAAAAGCTCAAGTGTCTTATCACCTTGTTTCCCTGCTCCACTGACCCTTGCCTCTGTACTTTTATCCAATCAAAGTACCAATGCCTCCTCCTGTCGAAATAGCAACCTTCCCAACCAAAAAGCTAGAAAAAGATGGAATTGAGGCATTGTTCCCTGAAAGCACAACCATCATGTCCAATCTCTTATTTATAAAAGTTATGCAAAGTAAAACTTGTTAGGGGACCCTTTATAAACAAATAGCCTCAATGCTGAGTCACTGAATCTGATGCTGTTCACCTGGATGTCATTATGAGGGTTCCAGTCAGAGTCATAGATGATAACAGTATCTGCAGTAGCTAGATTGATTCCCAGGCCCCCAGCTCGAGTAGAAAGAAGAAAGCAAAACTGCTGAGCACCAGGTGCTGGAAAGAAAAATACAATATGGCACTTTAGATATCCTTCTGAAATAATCAGACACACCTTTCAAGCCATTCTGCATTTCCTCCCCTATTCAATAAATTCCCTATGGCAAGTATAAATGGGAAAACTGAAATTGTGTGGAAAAAAATAAGCAATTAGCCAAAAGAAAAATCTGATAGTATTTTGATTTGTCCCCTTTCTCCCAATAACACATATGTAACCCAACCTCTCACCGTTAAATCGATCAATGGCCTCCTGACGCATGTTCCCAGTAATTCCTCCATCAATTCGCTCATACTTATAACCTTCGTGTTCCAAAAAATCCTCTAACAGATCCAACATCTTGGTCATCTAACAAGAGAATATATTTGTCATACATGAGTTAGCTCTTCCACTAAGAACCCCTTAATCATCTAACTCTCCTATAGTTAAATCCGCCACATTCTGATACCTGTGAGAAAATGAGCACACGGTGGCCACCCTCTTTGAGGTTCTTGAGCATTTTTTGCAATAAAAGTAACTTCCCTGATGCTCGAATTAGAGCACTGCCATCATACATCCCATTGGGCATCTTTGGTGCTTCCTAGAAAAAAATGTAGAAAAGAAAAATGAAATGGAAGACAAGAGTACAATTCAAATAACATTAAAGAAAGAGGTTTCAGGACCTACCATGGCAGCCACAGGGAAGAGGTAAGGGTGGTTACAGCACTTTTTTAGATCCATCACCACATTAAGTAGGGAAACCTGATTGCCACCACCCCGAGCATTGAGTGCCTCAAAGTTTCGGGTTAGAATGTATTTGTAGTATTTCCTGCAGACAGAAGAGGAGGTCATACTACCTAACTTCCAGACAACCATACCCTAAGGATCTAGGTATCTTCCCCTTTTTTGGGTCCAGAAACCCATAAAGTTTAAAAAAAAAATACTAGCTTAGAGCCTAAAAATAATTAGGTTGACCTAAAAGATCATAAGGTGACTTGCAAATAGTCAGAATTTGACTAAAATTGGAAAAAGCATTTCCTGACAATGGTACTGATGGCATCTTCAGGTCCTAATTGTTCCCTACCACCAGATGCCCCAGGACTGGAATGCTCCCAGAACAAAGTGTGGATATTGGAAATATTACACGGGACAAGTAGATTTTTCTAAATATTTTTAATGGATTTAGTGTTTTTCCTGTCCCTTTGGGGAACATTTCTCCAACTCACTTCTGCATGGGGCTCAGTTCCACACGCACAATCAGCTCTGTCTTAGAGGGCATGTTCTTGAAGACATCAGCTTTAAGCCGACGCAGCATATGAGGCCCCAACATGTCATGTAATTTTTTGATCTGGTCCTCCTTGGCAATGTCAGCAAACTCCTCTAGGAAGCCCTCCAGGTTGCTTTATCAAAAAAAAAAAAAAAAAAAAAAGAGGTTTATCAAGAGGGTGGGAAAAAAAGAGATAGAGAATTATATGATAAACAGGAAAAAAAATTGGGTGGTGAGGGGAGAGGAAGATTAAAGTAAGAGAAATGATGTGCTATCTATCATGCAAAAATACTCACTGGAACCTTTCTGGAGTGAGGAAATTAAGCAAGTGGAAAAGCTCCTCCAAGTTATTCTGTAGAGGAGTCCCTGTTAGTAGTAACTTGTGCTGGAGGGAGTAGCCGTTGAGTACCCTGAAAAACTAGTAGGGCAGAGGGGAAAGAAAAACAGATCACTTCATGCTACCCATAGGCCTCAAAGTGATTTCATGGAATCCCAAACTGGCTTTACCAATTTAAAAAGCTTGCTAATTTAGCCCCTGAAAGCTTTACAACAAAGGGATGGCCACAGACAGCTATTCTCTATTCTACCCACTGCTGAGAGATTCCCCACCTTCAATAAATTGGTAACATGTAACAAGACAGCCTAAAATCTTTGTTTACCTTAGACTGATTGTTCTTAAGCCTATGAGCTTCATCCACAATTAGGCAGGCCCAATCAATGGAGCCCAGAATGGCCATGTCAATGGTGATCAATTCATAGGAAGTCAGCAATACATGAAACTTCACAGATGCTTCTTTCTGTAAAGGAAGGGAGTCCAATTATTGATGCTCAGTACCCTCTATTGTAAAAAGCATCTTCCAGTTCCCAGACCATCCCTTTTCCTTCATCCCAAGGGAAGAGGCTTGACCAGAAAGGACTACTTCTCCCTCTTGATAAGTCTCCCTCTGAGATACCTTCATTCTGGAAGCCTTCTTGCCACCACGGATAGCATTGTCTTCAAAAGAGAACTCATTTTCACGAATAATAGCACGACTATCCTTGTCTCCAACATAGGTTACCACATACATGTCTGGAGCCCACATCTCAAACTCTCGCTCCCAGTTGATGATTGTAGAAAGTGGGGCACTCACTAGGAAAGGGCCTTTCGAATGACCCTAGCATGGGGGAGGCAGAAGAGAAGCATGTAAGTCCTTTTAAAAACTCTCCATATCTATATACCATATCTATATGTAATTACTGCTCAGTCCCTCCCTGCACCAAGAGTTTGAAAAAGAACAGAAGAGATCAGTAGTGATCTACAACCTTCCCCCCCAACCCTGTTTTGACCCTTCTTCAAAATTTCTTTGTTCCATCTTTCATGGGGCCTTCTCAGATCAATTCCTTCTACAGATCTGATCAAACTGGCACAACCTGCCCTGCACAGAAATTCATGTAGCTCTGTATGCTACTAATTACATTTTGTTGCTTTTTTTGGTTTGTTTTATCTCCTCCATTACATCAAATTCTCTTCTCCTATGCCAGAACTAAATAAGTGAATACAGTTTTAAGAAGACAGAAAAGTTAATAAGATGTGTTCTCTCACCTCCTTGTACAAAGAATAGAGGAAGACAGCTGTTTGAACCGTCTTGCCCAAGCCCATTTCATCTGCCAAGATGGTGTCAGTACCCTGGGCCCAAGAGAAGCGCAACCAGTTCAATCCCTCCATCTGATAGGGATGTAGAGTCCCACCAGTGGCATCTAAGTACTCTGGCTGCCTCTCATATTTCACTGTTGGCTGAAAGAAAAAATAGTGGGAAATCAGAAACTAGCAAATAATAGGTTTATATTCCCTGAAGATGAAGCTGACTTTGTAATATCAAGTGCTTTTTCCAGCCTTAATTAAATATCAACACAAAAGTCTATGGAAAGGATTCACAGGTCATTATGACCTCTTTTCCCTTATTCTAACTTCTTCTTCTTGGTAGTATAACTAATCTATCAAACAAATGGGAGGTTTTTGTATTAAAAAATTTCCAGAGAAACAAATTCTAATGTCCTTTCTCCAAACTGAGTAAATCTGTTTCTACCAAATCCTTCCTAAAGTTCATTTTGACAACTTTCTTGTCTATTCTCCAAAACAGGACAACCAGAGAGGAAAAGAACTTTAGCTGAAAATTAGGACTACTGAGATCTAGCCCTAAAGTACATATAAATATGAGCCAATGGTGTTATTAATGTATGCAAAAGTACTCTGTGAAACCTTTTCATTTTTTGATCCTCAAACACTTTGTAAGGCTACAGGTATGAGTAATTTTATTTGTAATTCTATATTATTACAATATTTGTAATATTACCATTTTACAGATGAGGAATCAAAAGCTAAAAGAGATTTAAGTAATTTGCTCATGTTTACACAGCAAAGGGTCAAAGGGTAGATTCAAAACCAAGTCTTTCCTGACTCCAAGTATAGCACTCTTTCCATTATATCATAATACTCCAGGAATTTTGTCATGACCTTAAACAAACCTATCCTCCCCTTCTCTTCTCCACCTCTGTGCTCTAGTTTTCCTTGCTGGCTAAAAAGAGGAAATAAAACCCTCTCTGCTTCAAAGACACGGGGAAGGGAAGAAAAGGAGATTATTAAAACAATTAAAGCTAGAGAGAATAGGTCATTATTTATAGCACTCCCATCAAATGAAGCATAGTCTGGACAGAGACATGATCCACTCTCCCACCTAATTAAATCATTTCCTCTTCTCTGTCCCAACTTACATCAACTGTAGGAGTTTCAGGAGGCCTTTCCAACTTCCGAAGCTTAACCTTCTTGAGCTTTTTGCCAGGTCGTCCTTCCTCACCCCGCATTAGCTCCCTAAAGAAAAGAGTGCATTAAATGCCTGCTCTTTCCAATGTCTCTTCTCTCCCATTCTGAAGCCACCCAAATACTCACCTATGGTTCCAGTAGCTCTGCTTGAATAGGTCATAGTCTTGTACCTCTACATCTTCACTCTCCCAGGATGCCTGATCATATGGCAGGTCCCTCCATTTGATCAAATAGTGGACATGACCCTTCTTATCTACACTGTGGCACCAAAGAGAGAGAGAATTGTCACAGTAGGAAACCCCACTCTCTTCATGTTCTTGAGATGGACAAATCTGAATAGCACATATTGCAAACTAGGAAATGCATACTCTGCTTCTTGGGGTCATAAGCTCTTGTCTTCAGACCAAGTGCAATACCACCCCTCCTTCCTCTCTACTAACAGCTCAAACATCAGAATTCTTTTAATATTTATTGCACATCTATTTTGTATAAGACACAGACTTTTTACTTGTTCAATCTCAAGAACAGAAAAAAGTAAGTCCTAACTCTCTCACAGAGATCTTATCCCCCCCATCCCTGCCAACCCCAGGGACCCTATGAGCTTTACTGGTACCTGTGGTTGAGGATACGGTGAATCATCATCCATTCAGGTTTAATCCCATAACGGTAGAAGCGTTCCTCCATTTCTGCAAACTTGGGGTCCTTGTTCTTTCGTTTTCGGCTTTTTTCTTCTTCCCCACCAAAGTCACCAGATGGTGGCTCATCCATGTCATTCTTACGCTGGTAGTTGCGGAACATCACTTGGCAGTGAAGCTCCAGCTGTGGTTAGAAAAAAAAGAAAGCATGTATCAAACAGGTTATTATTCTTTATCTTGGAATATTAGCTTTCCACTTATCTCCTACTACTTTATTTCATACATGCAGCCACTCTCACTTACCTGTAGTTCTGACACCCAAGAACAGTGCCAGTAGGACATGCCTTGCCATTTCACAAAGAATTGCCGCTCAGGTCGCCCCTCCAAAGGCTTAGGAGAAGGAGTATTGGGGTCAGCATCAGGGGGTCGGGGCACTGGTGTAGGGGATGGTGGCTGCCCCCATTTCCAAATCAGGATCTTCTGAACTTTACCTTTCAGTGAAGGGCACTAAGAAAAATAACAAAAACAAATGCATAGCTCTAAGGAGAAGGCTTAACATACCCTATATATCATATCAATACCGTCAGAGATTTATCTTCATCTAGGTTCATCTATCTGTTTCACACCTAATCTCTTTTTACCAACCAAATGCCTAGTTCTCAAAAAAAAAAAAAAAAAAAAAAGATACAGGATAATCAAGCTTGGTGTGTCAATAGATTTGTGGAAAATTATAGAGCATTATGTGGCTCCAATAAACCAGTATGAATTGATAGGATCCCTGAGGCAGAGTGTCCTGGGCACTCTTGAGGCAGGGACAGAAACAGAGTGCTCTGCTCTAGTATGATACTTCAGTACCCACTGGACAAAACATTAATCATACTGCCCTACACCATTCCAGTACTGGCCCAAAGCAGATGAATCCCAGAATCACCAGGAGCCTAGGGTTTTATAAAAGGGCCAAAGAAGTAATTTCCCTATTTCCCAACCAATCCCTTTGCTTCTTTACTCTCAAAATGCTTAGGTATCACATAACAATAAAGCTGTAAGTTGTGAATTGTACTCCTCCCCCGACACCTTCAAGTCAGGCACTCACTGTGCAACGAGGACAAAGCCATTCGCCATTGGGGATCTCTGGGAGTGGGGGGTTCAGGCAGTGGATATGGTACGAAGAGGGGCAGGTGTCACAGCAGAGTAGTTCCCCACCATCCTTGCAGACACGGCAAAACTCCATGTGATGATCATCCTCCTCCTCGGGGTCACCACCAACTTCTTCTAGGATTTCTTCACCCTCAGAGTTGTCTTCTTTTGCCTCCCACTGGATACCTTCTTTTTCCTGTAGTAAGAGATCACAACTAGGTCCCACCCCCCACCATTCTCAATCTACCTCTTCCCCAAACTAATTCTTTCCCCCCAAATCTCACCAACTTCATCCCCATAATCTCCACAGAATACAACCTCCCCCAAGTTCAGAAGGGCCCAGATGTGACAGGTACTCACACAGTGTGGACAACTCCACTTGCCCTCCGGGGCCTTCTCCATGTCAGGATCCAGGCAGACCATGTGGTAAGCACGGGGACAGGTATCACACAGGATGATCTCGCCTCCTTGCTGGCACACTTCACAGTAGTCCTGGTGGTCTGTCTCATAACCATCCACAGCAGTCACCTCCTCCTCGCCTAGGCAAGGAAGAGGGGAAGCCCAGTAAGTAGCACAACCCGCCACCCACCATGATACCACCCCCAAATCTCAGTCCTATTTTTAGGGGATTTGAGCCCTCACCAATAACCATAAAAAGACATAAGAGAAACACACCTTTCTTTTTCTTTTTGGTAGCTCTGAGTTTCTTGCGGCTGCGGCTACTCCTACTAGTTGAACCATCTGACACGGAGTAACTGTTGATACTGGCATCATCAAAGTCAGATTCCACATCCAGGTCATCATCTTCACTCTGACAGGATGAAAGGTTTCAGAAAGCTAGAAGTCCTAGCCAAGGGGAAGATGTATATGGTGAGGAAAGTACCATTCTCACCTTTCAAAGAGAATGTTAGCATACTAGAAGGGAGTACTAGATGTCTAGCTTAACATTTCTGCCGACAACCTCCCACACTTATATCCATTGCTGTATCCTGTTCCAGGGTACTTCCTCCTTAGGATTTGGTGACCCTACCACATGCAGATTCTCACCGAAGACCTCTTGCGCTTAGAGCCAAAGCCTCCCAGTTTGATTTTCAGGGGTGCCACCTTCTTCGGTTTGGGCTTCTTAGCATCAGGCACACGGGGGCTAGCTTTAGGCTTCCGCCGGGCATTGGGACCTAAAAGAAAAGTTAAGCCAAATGCAAATACCAACTCTCTAAGCTTTCCAGAAGTTTGCCTTATTGACCTTATTCCCTTAAAGAGACCTTTAGTCTCTTATTTCTGATTCTATCCCTGTTATCTACAAATGTCAGGTTTACCACATCCTTTAAACACACACACACACACACACACCCATACACCCATACCCATTTAACCCTATCCTACTCAAGCTATCAATCTCCTTTCTTCCCTTTCACTGCCAAACTTTTAGAAAAAAAATCGTATGTGTTCACTCACTGCCTCTACTTCCTCACCACCCACTTACAATTCTCAAACTCTTCTATTCTGGCTTTCATTCCCACTACATTGAAATTCTTCTCTCCAAAGTTGCCAACAATTTAACTACTAAATAGCATTTTCCAACCTTCTGGACCTCGTTAGTTTGACTGCTGATCCCACTCCCCTCCAACTACCATATGTAACTGGATATTCTTTCTTCCCTTAGTTTTTATAACACTGCTCTCTCCAATTTCCCCTTCTATCTACTTGATCAATCTTTCTCAGCTCTTTGGCTAGATCACCTTCCATTTTCTACTCCAAACAGTGGATGTCCCCCAGGACTCTGTCCTTGGTCTTTTTTTCTTTGTTCCTTCTTTCATGATAATTTCACCTGATCCCATGAATTCTATTATCACATGTACAAAACTGACTCACATATCTATGTATCCACTCTGCACTTCCCTACATTTTCAGATCTACATCTTCAACTCCTGTCAGACATCACATGGAAGTTCCATCAGTATTTCAAAAACAGTAAGTCTAAAATAAAAGTTATGATTTTTTCCCTAGTGAAAAACTCTACTTTTAAACGTTCCTATTTATCCTAGTCACCCAGAAGTTATCTTTACTTCTATTTTTGCTCCCAAATCCAATCAATTAAGGAGACCTATTAATTCTGCTTCTTTAACATTTCCACCTGGATATTCTAACAGCATTTCAAATTCAACTTGTCCAATTAATAACCCACTCCTGTAAATTCATCCATTCTCTTCAGTCCAAATTACAGTACCACTTTAGTTCCAGGCATCAAAATCTTATCTAGGCTACCCTGACAGACTGCTGTATCTACTTCCAATCCTCCTCCCCACAGTTAACAAATTAATATTTCTATAAAAGATCTGATGTCACTACCCATGTCCCATTCCTTTCCCACTTAAATCCTTACTGCCTCTAGGACAAAGTTCTACCTCCTCAGCCTGGCAGTAAAATCTATCATCATCTAATTCCAATCTTATCAAACTACTACTTCCCTTCAGACTTTAGACTATTGTTAAAACTGATTAAATTAGTTTCCCAAACTTGATGTCCCTCATTCTTGAAATGTTATCTTTTCATCCCTTTTGTCAAAATCCTTCTCTCCTTCTTCAAGGATCAGTAAAATTGGCACTCCTGCAGTTTTTCCTGTTACTCCCAAAGGTCAATGATCTTTCCCTCCTTCATACTGCCATACAGAATACATCTTCCACTACCTACTCCCTCCCCAAGAGAATGCAAGCTCCTTGAAGACTATTACTCTACTTTTGTAACTTATCCCCTGAGCCCAGCACAGGACCTTCCACATATGTCACTTAGAAATTTATTTAACATATCATTGGGTAATGGATTGGGGGGGAGGGGAGGGGAGAAGAAGAGGAGGAAGACAACAATCCTTACAGTAGGTCTAAACTAGATCTGTCAACATAATTTTCCCCAACCTTCTACCACCTAAACCTGAGATTCAAATTCAAACTCAGAGACAAGGAAAGACATCTATATACTCCTATCTTATCTCACTAACCTTTGCCCTCCTTGGTTTTGGCCTTTCGGATGGGTACTTCCACAGGGGGTGGAGGTGGAGCAACTTCAGTTGCAGTTACCATACTCTCCACCACAGCTACTGCTGCTGCAGCTGCAGCTGCCACTGAGGCCCCAGAACTGCCCTTGAAGGGGTTGTTGGTACTGAATTCACGCCATTTGGCTCCTAGAACCATCATCATCTTGGAAACTGCAATCTTGGGGTTCTTAGCAGCAATAAGAGGTCTGGGGAAGAAAGAATGAAAATAGACACTGGTTGATAAACAGAAGAAATATCAAGACTAGAGATTGAAAAAGAGTTACATGCTCCTTCCCTTCCTAAGGACCTCTGAGTCTTAGCTTAAATACCTGACAAACTGGCTGAAGGCCTTATAGTTGGTAAGGGTTCGGTAATCTTCTTCTGAGAACACATGGTCAATGTCCTCCATGCCCCAGTCTTCTAGTAGCTGACCTGATGACTTGGGCTCCTAAAAGGGACCAAGGAAAGACAATCAAAACCTTGGCAATTCTTTCAATGGTACATAACAGGAGGTAAGAAGGAACCCTTGAGAATCAAAATACTACCACAAGGGGAAGGAACTAGAAGTTAAGCTTTTTACAAGAGAAAGTCTCATAAGGGGCAATTAGATGTCTTGGAAAGAGAAATAAAAAGGAATGAGAAAAGGGGAAAAAACAAAACATGGGGGTTCTGGGCACCTTTGAGTCATCATCATCATCATCTTCTTCTTCTTCCTCCTTTCTCTTAGACTTGCTTTTCTTCTCCTTCTTAGGTCCAAGCTTCTTCTTCTTTTTCTTGCCAGGTGTATAGTCACTGCCCTCGCTGTCAGATCGCAAAACCATCTCATCTTCTTCCTCCACAAATTCAGGCCCCTCCCCAGAACTGTCTCCCAGCTGCCGGCATAAGAGCACACGCTAGAACAGGGAGGGGGAGGAGAGGGAAAGGGAAACAGACACACACATGCTACACACATGCTGGCTTGGGACAGCCACCTGGCTTATCCCAGACCTTTCCTACACAAAGTCTACCCTCTACACCAAGTCTTCCCTATCTCTAATTCTCCTATTTTTCCTTTTCCACCCTACTTCCATTCATACCATACCTCAGCCACCCTCACTCACCTCCTTTTTTTGTCGCTTGCTCTTTGGGATTTTAGGATCCCGAGGTTTCTTAGGCTTCTTCTTCTTTTTGAGTTTAGGAGTCTCTGCCTCTGATAAGTCTTCTTCTGGGTCTTCTTCATTCTCTTAAGTAAGTTCATTAGGGTAAAATGTGGAGAAGAAAAAGATAGGTAAACATTAGGATCCAATGCTGAGTCTTCAACCTATCATTTCCCCAAATTCTGAGGGGAATCTGTCTTCTTCACTCTCCTCCAGAAGTCCAAGGAGAAAATCTGTATGCATATTAAACAAGGCCACTATAGCGGTCAGCCATCTCTAGCCTATCATAGAGCCCCAGAGCCACTCCTCAAGAGCAATTTTCTTTATCTCCATTAACATAGCTTCTGAATTAAGGTAACTAACAGGGAAGGGAAAAAAAAAAAGTTCCAACATTCTATCAGGACACACTCTAATTGACAAGATATCCCTAACCTGGAAAATTATACCAGCTGAGAGGTAGGAGATATAGCAGCAGGCCTCTTTCTCCAATAATGTTCTGAAAATGTGGGTAACAATTCAGCTCCAGGGTTCCTGTAGCCACACCCTTAACCAGCCCCTTTGGGCCACTGCTACACTGCAACCTAAGCCTCTGGATCCTAGGCTCAGCTGCCAACAGCTTCCCCCTAAACTCCTCACCATCCCCTTCCCCAGTAGTTTACTCCCCCTTCTTTCTCACCCCCAAGCGCCTGCTCTCTGGTCTCCCCTGGGGCCAGTAGCTTACCCTCCCCTGAGGCTGAGTCTAATCAGCTGTTACTACTCTCTGGAACCCAGCTTTCTCCCATCTGGCTACCCCCTCCCCCTTGGCTCTGGGCACACTAACACAAAGCCTAGGGTTATATACTAGGCTACTGGGCAGGGTTAGGTAAGAGGGGGGTATTAAAGGGGAGGAGGAGGACAGATGTTGCTTCCTTTGTAATAGAAATCCATGTTAGCTCACTTACTCCCTCTTCTCTGGCCACCTCCACCCTTCTATGATGGGTAAGGGAGGTACAATTTAGCAGAGGGAAAATGGCTCCTGACCACAGAAGCCACCTAGAGCACCCGGCTTGCCAATATAGGGCAGACAGGAAGTGTTGGGAAGTTTGAAAGGGGAAAGAAATTGTCCTCAATGAGAACTTTCCTGTCCTTTCCTTTCCTTTCCTTCCCTCTCCCCCCCCCCTTTCAAAAGGGCACCAGATGCAGGTCTCTTACCCATTTTTAGGTTGACATTCTTCTTGAGAGGTCTCAAGAGAATGAAACCCAGTACAAATGCACAGGGGACAAATGATAACAAAAGGTTGTTACACTGCCAAAAATAATTGTTTTAAAGACCAGAACATAGGTAGGATATTGAGAGTGACCCAAATACACAATCTCTTTGCCATGATATTCCATTGCTTGTGGTGGGAATCCATGGCAAGAAGTTCTAAAGCACACCCTACAATATGATTTGAGTAGGTACCCAACAAAGTCTCTCATTTCCCTCAAGTTTCAGAGATTCACACATCGTCTCAAGGAATATAAGCAACATTCTTACTCCAATTCTATACAAGCTTCTACCTTCTAATCTCTGGAGACCTACCCCCTAAGCAGCCTTTGCTCTTCCCTCCTAGGACCAGACACTAGAAAACAGACCTCAGGTTAGACAAAGCCCCATCAGGCCCCCTAGCCTACTTAGCTCAGGATCAGACTAGGCTCAAGGCAACCCCTCCCACTCCCAAGGGAACAGGACACCGGCCTAGATCTCACCAGGAAGAATAATTTTTTGGACAGCCTCTTCTAAACACTCCTATGTTATCCTATAATCAACAACACCCCAGTTCCTCCTTTTTTAGAACCCCAATAATCCTGAGAGGAAAGAAGGCAAAGGGCATGAGGAGGCAAGAGGTGCACCCTAGTCCACCCACAAATAGCCCCCCAGCATCTCAGGCAAAGAATGTGCTGACATGGCCAACATCATACAAGTTGAGATCTAGAGGAAGATTTGGGAAAGGGACAGGAACGGGGTGTGGCAAAGTGGAAAAACTGGGTCATAGAACAGCTTGGGGCAGAGTTCATCTTGGGAGTCTATACAGCTTCCAGCTAGGACAGGAACAACCCCAGCCCTGGGGGCCAACAAAGGGGGGAAAAAGGGAATTGCCTGTGGTTTACCTTAGTCTTTAGTCCACAATCTACTGTTTGTCAATAAGAGGCTAGGACCACCCTCCTTCCTCAGACAACAGGACAACGTATGTTACCCTAGCCTATACACACTAAAGAAGCTCAAGCCATTAAACCAGACTAAAGCAAAGGGCAGGAAGAGATCAGGATTAACATACGTCCAAAGAACTATGAAGGGCAGAGGCTCCACTGCATATGACCCTGGCTTCTAACTTCGAAAACCGCAAATCTAGAAGCATCTAAGTCAATCCAGTTTTTGTCAAGAGTAAAAAAATAAATAAATAAATAAATAAATAAAAATAAAAAAGATAGTCATTGGGAACCTAAGCCAGAATAGAAGCCTTTAGGATGGAGAGGATGCCTGGCTCAGATAACAGAAAATTTACAACAGCAAGAGCAGTTAATATTTATGTAACACTTTAAGGTTTACAAAGTACTTTCCATACATTGTCTCATGTGAACTTCACAATAACTCATTGAAGTTAGTTCTACATCTATTATCCCCATTTAACCAAAGACAAAAAGTGAGGCTCTAAATTCGCGATGGCCAATGATCACACAGCTAACAAAACAGAATCTGAATCCCAAGACTCAACTACATTGTCTCTCTGATGCTTCAAGATCAGATATAGGAAGAAAGTTCACATGAATAGACAATCGTGAGGATAAGAAAATCTCAATGGGGGAAAAAGAAAAGGAGTAGAACAAAAAGGCCAGTTTAAGGGCAGAGAAAACACGAGAATCATACAGCATCTCCCCATCTGAGCAATGAACCAAATCTTTACTCCTCAGGACCGGTCAGTACCATCTCCGGAATGCACAGGATAAATCCAACCATTTCAATTTGCCTGGCTTAAGGACCCACCCCAAACACATATAACACACCTCTATACTTTCTTCCCCTTCACCAAGACAAACATACTTTCCCAGACACAAGGTCTTCTGTTAAACATTTCTTCCCTAAACAGAATGATAGTCTTAAAAACGAAAAAATAGATTCTTTACTACTCAAATGTACTGGGGGCTCCTCTGCTCCCCAAACCCTCAACCTTATCTTACAGATCATTAACATATTCCCTCAGCTTTCATTCCCCAACCAAAACACTCCAGCAATTTGCCTGGCTGCAAGTGCTCCATATCCCGGCTGTGAGCGAGATTCAAACTTTGCACAGTTCAGTCAGCTCAGAGAACAGAAAACCGGTAACTGATCACTGGCTAAAAATAAACTGAAAAAGAGAACCCAGCAATCCCCGTTTATACTTTCCAAGGCAGCAATGACCCATACCCCCAAGATCCCACTAGATTTCAGAGATGCTTGACCATTCTCTCCCAAAACGCTAATACCAAGCCCCAAAGCACTGGCTGACCATAACCTAGGCTTAGTGCTACCTTACTCATTCTAAGTTTCACATACAGTGTTATCTTCATCTCACCATGAGCTCAGACCCTACAACTGGCACAAATGGGCACTAGATGTCATCTCCAAGATAACTTCAATCCACAATGCCCAAGGCAGAAACACATGGCTGCCATCACCCTCTTTAAGGAGAACTCTGCAGAAGAGAACCACTCCCTCTAGATACCCTCCCACCTCAGATCCTGCAAAGAGAGAGGCATTACCCAACCCTGCCCCAACAGAGTCACTTGGGGAAGGCCACAAATGTCTCCTCTTTCCCAGCCTGTGGCCCCCTCAGAGCACTTACCTGGATGGGGTGGAGGAAGGCTGTTTAGAAGCACCTCCATGTCCTCTTCCTCACTGCCTGCTGAGCAGGGGGATGGGGAGCCCAGGCCTGAAGCCATCCCCTTCCAATCCTGGCCAGGGAATTGGCCCAGCTGCTCCTGCCTCCGGCCTGGGGCCCTCTGTGCTGGCCCGAGTCACTGTGCAGAGGAGGGGGGAGGGGGGAAGAGAGACAGAGAAAGAGAGAGAACAGTCAGTGACGTGCACTGTCCCTGTCCCCCTCCCCCACCCACCCCCACCTATTCTTTCCACCCACCACCCCACAAACCCCCCCCTCCCCTTGCCACTTGGGCCAGACAGCAAAACCCACTTTAGCTGAACTTCGTTCTTCAGCGTTTCGGGGTGTGTGGGGGGGGAAGGGTCCGGGATCAGACTCGCTCCCCGTAGGGGAGGCTAGGGCCAGAGGTGGGGCAGGGGCAGGAAGGAAGGAGCCCTCCCCTCCTCCAGGACCAAGCGGGCATTGTGGTGGGAGGACAGCTGAGGGCCATGGGGAAGAAGAGGCCTGAACTGGGCGGGCTGAAGAGGAGGGCTGCGAAGGGGCGATTCTCGAAGGCAGAAGGTCACTGGGGGGCGGGAAGGGGCTGCTCCCGGACGCCGGGGAGGCGTCAGTCCCCACAGAGGGCAACTGATCCCCGGGAGCTCTACAGTTTTTCCAGGGAGCCAAGGAAAGGGGACGGGTGGAGCCTCCAGACTTGAGCACGGTCCAAAGTGGGGGGCAAGGGGTGGGGAGGGGGCCAAGCCACGTGTCCCGGGGAACAAGCCAGCAAAGGGCAGCAGGAGGGGTAAGCGCCTGATACTGTAAGAAGCCGCCCCTTCCCTACTATCCTGGAGGGTGGAAGGGCCCCACGGAGGTCCGAGAAGAAGCCTCGAAGCCCTGGGTGGGGGAGGGCTCTGCTCCCCCCTGGGTCCTCAGGGGCCGGGGGGAGGGGGGATAGCCAGCCGGTTTTGAAGGGGCTTTCTGCGGGAGGGGGGAGAGGACCCCTGGGGGAGTTTCTCAGAAAGGCAGTGTGTGTAGGGGTCTTTCCTCGGGGACCCCGCCCCCTCCTCACCCCGGAGCCGCGGGGTCCAGCTCTATGTAGCTCTCGCTCCCACTCCAGCTCCTCCTCGCCGCGGCCGAAGGGGGGAAAATGGCTCCGGCTCCGGCTTCGCCTCTTAAAGGGCCCGAAACACCGGCCGGGAAATCCCACAGCCCAAGCCCCGCCCCCCCGCGGACAGCCCATAATAACCCCAACCAACTCCAACCCTCCCCAGTCCCCTTCCCCCCACCCTCCACCTTCCTCCCTGGGTCTCCCCGGCAACGCCCGCCCCCTCGTCGCCTAGGCAACTGCTGGCCCCGCCCCTTTATTGCTCGCGCGCGCGTGTCACCGGAGCAACCGCCCACCTCCCGGACATCCCATAATACTCGTGGACTCCCCCACTTCCATACACATGTATGCCAGAGTTAGGGACATCCCATAATATTCAGTTCCTTTGCAACTCAACCCTTTCTCCCCAAACATCCCATAATAACCATTCTCCTGCCAACTTCCCCACTCTAACCCCCCAGGATTGACATCCCATAATGATCCCTCTCACCCCTCCCTCTCCATGGCCATCCCATAATAACCACCCCTCCCAGCACTTCAGCCTTACATCCCATAATACTCACCCCCATCCCCCACAGACATCCCATAATAACCACCCTCAATCCACCCCCAGTTTGACATCCCATAATATCCACCCTCGCCCTCTGCAACAACGGCCATTCAGGGCCCCTTCCCACACACATCCCATAATAACCAGTCTCCCCCTTTCTATAAAGACATCCCATAATAACCAGCCCCCTGGTAGCAACCCCCAGCCCCTCCAAGCTAGTATCCTCTGATAGTCTCACCACCACCATCCTCATCCTTTACACCCTGTAGTCTAGCAGCCCATAATAATCACCCCTCCCCTGTAGGCAGATATCCCATAATGATCAGCACCCTCACTGTCACCCCACAGATGGACATCTAATCACCTCTTCCCTCAAGACATCCCATAATAATGCAAGTCTCCCACTCCAATCCAGATATCCCATAGTAAACACCAGGGGCAGCTGGGCAGCCAGACATCCCATAATAAGCCCAGAAACAACCTAGTGTCACATCCCATAATATCTCACCCCCCCCATACCCTTCCAGCCAGGCAGCCCATAATACTCACATTCATACCTCCCCCATCTCCAGACACACAGTCCATACTAATCATCGGGAGCAGAGAGGGTGAGGTGAGGCTACCCACACTGTCCAGTCTGCCCACTCACTCACACACACACACACACACCTCCACCCCACCCTGAGCCAGAACTATCCTGGAGTGATAGTCTCTGATGGCCTAGACTCTGGCCTCCTGACTCTAGTCTTCAATACTCAGAGAGGCAGAGAGAGATCACCTGGTGCCCCACCCAGATATATGGAAAACTGGAGACTCCAAAGGCTTAGACTCCAAATCCTGGTGAGGCTTACCAACCCATGACACCTTCCCAGGTAGATGAGCCACTTTCATGGAGCTTACTACTCTTTCTTAGGTTTTCCCATGATATTCACAGGGCCCAAGGCAAAGACTATCACATAAAAGTCCAGCTGGCTCTCTTCCCTACCCTCAAGCCCTGGGGACTTGTTCCTCAACATGCCTAAGCAACTCCTATGTTATGTGGACTGAGGCCCCTCCATACACACCCAGGAGTGGGTACTTGACTGCTCACCCAATCCTACAATGCACTAATTTATTCCTCTGATATTATTGTGACATTGTGCTAGACTTGAGAAGATCACCAAAATGCCTTGCTTGCCCTCAAGAAGCTAACAATCTAGTAGAGGATGAGAGCTAGACGAATAACCATAATGCCTCTGATAAAATTTCTATCCAACACTATGAGAGCAGTACACTGTGGGAGTTCTGAGAAATAGCTAACTTCACCAATCAACTGGGATTTTCAATATCACATAAACCAATGGTAACTAATTCTCAGTGATGTCTAGATCGCCAATAAGAAGTCCCTGATGGCTGTTATCCAAGGGAGGTACCAGAAAGGCTTCAACTAGGCTCAGGTTAAGGTAACCTGTTAGTCATATTAAGAAACATTTACTGGTAATAGACATCACTCCTGAATTCCAGAATTCTAAAATATTAACATTTTCCTCAGGATATTCTCCAAAATCCCCTAATATGCTATATTGTCCCACTACACACTACGTCTTTGATAGTGTTCCTTCTTTTTTAATGATTTTCCCATTATGATATCCCAGAATGCTCCTTCCCCATTCAACTAGTCTGTCCTCCAACTCTGTCCCTGCCATTCTAGGATAATCTATGTTACTCTCCATCCTTTCCTTCACTTGCACCAACCACCGTCACCATCCCATCAAACTTTTTCACTCTATAGCTATTGTAACAAGTGGCACTTTTACCTACTATACTATACAAGTGGCCATCCTTGTCAACTGATTGCCCCTCCCCTCTCTTCCTGCCCTGAAAACCATGCTTAGAAAATATCTGAGGCCTCTTCCCCATCTCCACCCAGTTCCCTTTGCTTTTCAGCGGTCCAGCATCCTATGCTTGGGCTTTTCTTTCATATCTCATCAAATCTTTTCCTTTCTATCTGAAAAACTTTAAAACCCAGAGAAACATCCCCTAACTAAGCAGGATCTAAATGGAGACTTTTCTCTCAGCCTCTATATTGACTTCAGAAAGTCTGCTCTCTGGAATCTAAAAACGGTGGAAGTTATTAATGGTTGGACAGAAGCAGGGCTTACTCCACCAAAATGCATTCTCATAACGAGCTGTTAATTCAACATTTTTTTCTTTAATTCCAGGCTCATTTCCCCATACAGACAGGTATTCTTATCTAATCTGAGAATTGATGGATCAGAAAAACTAGCAAAATGTATTTTCCATTCCCATAACTTTCATTTATATCTCTTCTAAGCCCCTCAAACCACAAGGTATGTCCTTCTCTTTCTTGAAGCCAATTTCTTTTTCAGAAAGACAGAGCAGTCACAGAATCTTCTAGTTAAAAGGAACCTTCACAGCTCTTTATCAGTACTTGAACACAAATATCCTCTGCATCAGGCCTAGCAAATCAATGTTCTGCTTTTACATGTGAGGGGGGAACCCACTACTCTAATTTTTAGGAAGCTTTTTTCTTATAGCCTAAATCTCTTTCTGTCCAATATACACCCTTTGCTCCTTATTCTAGCCTCAGGGATCAAGCAGAAAAATTTTAATCCCTCTTTCACATAACACCCCAAAACAGTTACATCCCATTCTGCCTAGCATGTTTTCTATTTTTCAGGCTAAACATTGATAGTTCCTTAAACCATAGTCTCCACAGTTTCAATATCCAAATTACCCTACTTCTAGATGCTCTCCTGCTTGTCTAGATCTCACCCAAAAATGTGGTGCAAACAGTCCAGACATCATCTGACTAGGTCAAAAAGTAGTGCCAATTACTTTCTTTTTTCTGAACACTGTGCCTCTTGAATGCAACAAGGATAGCATTAGCTTTTATGGCTGTCTGTCACACTATGACTCATATTGAGCTTGCAGTCCATTAAAACCTCTAGATCTTTTTCGAATGAACTGCTGACTACTAGATATCTTTTGTCTTGTACTTGTGAGATGATTTTTTAAAAACTCAAATAAAAGAATATTAGATTTATTCCTGTTGAATGACTGAATAAATTGTGGAACATTAATGTAATGCAATACTATAGTGCAATTAAAACTGACAAGTGTGAGGAATACAAAGAAATCTGGAAAGATTTTTATTAAATAATGCAAAATGATTAAAAAAACAGAACCAAAAGAATAGAGTATATTATACATAATGGCCAGATGATGCATGAGAAAACTGTATTATGGGAAAAAGTAAAAAGATACTATTTTATACACTGAAATTACATTACTTAAATATTATTAGTCAAAAAGCATATTTAAAGAATTGTAGTGGTGTATGGTATTGTTTATAATTATGTTTTAAAATGTATCCTATTAAATTGTGTCTTATTAGATTCAGCATAATATTCTTATCTCTTGAGATATTTTTGGATCCCGATTATCATAGAATGTGTTAACTACTCCTTCTAGCTTTCTATCATTTACAAATTTGATAAGCATGACACTATGCCTTTTTTCCAAGTAACTGATAAAAATATTAAATAGCACAGTCAATGACAGATATCTGGGATGCTCCATTAGAGATCTATCTTCAAGTCATTGAATCATTGGGTTAATTGGACCTTTCAACTGTGGGACTAGTCATTCACACAGTACTGAATCCACTCACCATATTTATACAACCTATATTTTTTCAGCTTGTCCACCAAGGTAACATGAGAGACTGTTAAATGCCTTTATCAAAAACCAATCAGATACTAAGTATATTAATCTTCCCATTATTCTGGATTCCTAAATAACCCTGTTCCTCTCTGAGCTTCAATTTACCTTCCCCTAACATCATCATATCCATCCTATTCCTTCCCACATACTTAAGACACAGGATTGTTCTTTCAGTGTTTGATTCAATTAAAAAGACATTCATTAAGCACTTGGTACTTAAGGTATTTTAAGGTAGGACTTCTTATGTTTTTCTCATTAATAACCCCTTTTTGCCAGAGAAATTTTTACATGACTCCAGGTATACAGCTATATAAAATAAGTATACAAATCAAACATTTACTGATAATTAATCATAATTTTGTGACCCTCACATTCAGTTATAAGATTTCAAATGGGTTCACAAACAGTTTAAAAAGTTGGGTTATGGGGCAGCTAGGTGGCACAGTGGATAGAGCACCAGCCCTGAAGTCAGGAGGACCTGAGTTCAAATCTGGTCTCAGACACTTAACATTCCCTAGCTGTGTGACCCTGGGCAAGTCACTTAACCCCAATTGCCTCAGCAAAAAGCAAAAAAAAAAAAAAAGTTGGGTTTTAAAGTACTATACTCATTGCTTGGGATACAAAGAAAAAAAATTAAATTGTCTCTGCCTTCAAGAATCATATATCTTCTTAAAAAGATAAAACAATATGGAAATATTTGTAAAAGAGTTGCACATATTTACCCTATATCACATTGCTTCCAGTCCCGTGGAGGTGGGGAGATAAAGGAGGGAGGGAGAAAATTTTAACACACAAGGTTTTGCAAAGATAAATACTGAAAATTCTCTTTGAATGTATTTTGAATGTTTTGAAAAAATTTTTAAAAAGAAAGATAAAACATACACACATACATACAAAACATACAAAAAATAAATACAGGATAATTTAAAAAGGGAAAAAAATGCCAACTAGCAGGGTGTAAGTTAGGAGAGGCATCAGAGAGCAGATGGTACCCTAAGTTGAACCCTGAAGGAAGATGAGCATAAGAAAAAAATCCTAAATGAGGAGGAAAAGCATTCTGGGCTTGAGGGATGATTCTGAAAGAGGGGATAGAAAGCCAAATAAAAGGTAATAGCTATTAGGCTTCTTTGGCTGAAACATAGTACATGAAGAAGAGGATTACAAAAAGAGTTTTAAAGTTCATTGGGATTCAGATTGCAGAAGGTCTCACATGCCATGCTAAAGAGCTTGTAATTTCATTGCAGAGACACGTTTTAGGAATATTAATCTGGCAGCGTGTGTGGAAGGTGATTTGAAAAAAGTAGAGACCTGAAGAAGAGATTCCAATTTGGAGACTATTGCAGTTATCCCAGTCAGAGGTAAGGAGGTCTGAACTAAGGAGATGGTGGAATAAGCCACTGCAGAATTAATGAGATGTGGAAGCAGAACTCAAAAACAAAAACAAAAACCCTTGTGAAATGATTGAATATGGAAAGTAAAAGAGAGGGCAGAGTGGAAGATGATTCTTGGGTAATTGGGACACATGCTACAAAAATTATTAAGTCTGGAAAGAAGGAAATGTTTGGGGTAGCAGGAAGTTTGAGTTGTTGATAGGACATTCAAGTGGTAATACCCAACAGGCAGTTGATGATTCAAGACTGGAATTCAGGGAAGAAATTAGATCTGGATATATAGATGTTGGAGTTATCTGTTATACAGATGGCAAGTTATCCCATGAGAGAAGATGGAATCTGAAAACTAAAGAGTATAGAAAGTGAAGGGAAGATGGCTTAGGATAGAATCCTAGGGACTCCTGAAGTAGGGAGAAAAGAACAGGAGATGCAAATGAGATTGAGAAGGATTAAATTAAACACACAGGAGGAAAATTAGGAAAGAGTAGTGTCATAGAAGCTAAAAAGGGAAGATATCAAAAAGTGTGGTCATCAGTTTCAGAAATTGCAGAAAAACTGATCAGTTAAGTTGATTGAGAGCAGAGATTTCTTGTTATGTTTGTGTATCCCTTAGGGCAATACCTTACATACATATGGTGGGTATTTAATAAATATTGATTGAACTTAATGGGGGGCACATAAAAAGTTGGTAATCTTGGAGAAAACAATTTCAGTCATGGAGTCTGACCAGACGAAGTGATTTTTACCTGGAATGTTGTTGAACCCTTGCTTATGAATAAAAAAGTTGGCCAGTTTTACTGTATATCTTCCTCTTTCTCACTCATTCCTCATTGATGTTCCTAACCACACATATAACTATGTAAGTAATACAGTAGTCATTTTATTTTTCTATCTTTTATTAAATATTCATTTTTCTTTAAACAGATCATTATTGTATTTTTCTCCTACAGCTCTCTTCTGAGTGTGCCTCATATCTACCAGTATACTGACCCTGAATTGAAGGAAACTTTGGAAGTATTCATTGATGCAGATAAAGGGATACAACCACTTCAACTAGCCAATTCTACCATCATGTTCTCAATATTTGATTGACAAGAAATAGAAGCTGATACTTTCCAGTGCCCTGTTAACAATGCCATGCTCAGATATCATAAGACCTGGGAGGTAGAGTCCCCTTATTGTTGTTGTTGTTTGACTCTTTGGACAATAACATGCCAGTATCAACAGAGGGTTTTCTAGTTAAAGATACAAGAGTCATTTGCCATTTTTTTCTCCAGTGAATTAAGGCAAATAGAGATTAAAAGATTTACCCAGAGACATACCTTGAATGGGTATCTGAGGCCAGCTTTAAACTCAGGTCTCTTCCTGACTCCAGGCCTAATGCTCCATCTACTGAGCAACCTAGCAGTCCCTTAGTTATGTCTATAGCCTATAGATGGAAAACTCATCTCCTGCTCATATCATGCCTGTGATTCTGAGCCCCATCTACGATGGAAAAACTCTTAACAAGCATTCTCCTTGATATTCATTATATTTACATATACTGTTTCCAGCACCACTCAGCAAATGCCTCTCTTTGAAATACCCCCCCCCCATTTATATAAAACCAAGTGCATGTACTTTTTCACTGTCATCAGTCAGGCCCCAAGACATCATCCTTTCTCAAGGAGCTCAATACCTGGTTTAAAATCTTCCTTTCTAAAATCTAGACACCTGCCTTCTTACTTGGGAACCTTCAGATTTACATTGATATTAACTGGAACATCCTAATCCATTCATTTACCTTTTAAATTCCCTGGCCTAAGTTCTTGGATCACTTCAGCCACCCACTGGGGTTATCACATCTGAGATCTCACTATTAACTATTCTAATTTTTATGATCTTTGACTGAAATTTCTTCACTCTGATCATAATCTTTACAGAAGATAAGAATTATAGAATTCTTTTGTCTCACTCCTGAACTTGTTCTTCATTCTCACTAAGACTTCAAGACTTCCCCCTATTATATCAGTCTACAACTCCTTGTTGAATTTAATTTTCCTCTCTTGACAGTCTTGACCAGAATAATAGGGTGAGGAACTGAGATTTTTCAGACATGATGCTTCAAATTCTGACAACATTTATTTTGAAAAGAGATGTTTAGGAGTTTTCCCAAACAGCTCAATTTTAAGGTGTAAAGAGATTACCTAAATAACTTGACCACAAAAAGTGAAGAAGTCCCTCAATCTACCTGACCAGTCATTGGCCACTGGATGATGGCAACTGACTGAGCTCAGGCAATTTCCATTAATTGGCTACTCTAGGGAACCCAGACGTTGAATATAAGTTGAAGAGAATATCTTATAAAGAGAATTCCATATTAAGAAATAACTTAATTTTGCATTTAGTTAACAAAAATAATTAGGTAAATCTGATACTTTTTCTCTCTCAGATATATCCCAACACCTCAGGTATGCTCTTTTTTAGCCTAGCTCCATCTTGTTCCCTCCATGGGTAGCAGACACCCCCTCTCATTCCTTAGAGCAGTTTTTCTTTTCTTTTCTTTTTTTTTAAATAATAATAGTTTTTTTTATAGGTCAGTTAGTTGGTGCAATGGATAGAGCACCAACCCTGAAGTCAGGAAGACCTGAGTTCAAATTTGACTTCAGACACTTAACACTTCCTGGCTATGTGACCCTAGGCAAATCACTTAACCCTAATTGCCTCAGCCAAAAAAAAAAAAAA
>JAJPUD010004555.1:160936-191482 GCA_023553655.1 Myrmecobius fasciatus | reverse complement strand
AAAAAAAAAAAACTAGAAAAAGAACAAATTAAAAACCTCAATTAAATACCAAATTGGAAATTCTAAAAATAAAAGGAGAAATTAATAAAATTGAAAATAAGAAAACCATTGAATTAATAAATAAAACTAAGAGTTAGTTCTACGAAAAAACCAACAAAATAGATAATCCTTTAGTTAATTTGATAAGAAAAAGGAAAGAGGAAAATCAAATTGTTAGTCTCAAGAATGATAAGGGAGAACTTTCTTCCAATGAAGAGGAAATTAGAGCAATAATTAGGAGTTTCTTTGCCCAACTTTATGCCAGTAAGTTTGATAATCTAAATGAAATGGAGGAATATCTACAAAAATATAGATTGCCCAGGTTAACAGAAGAGGATATAAATTATTTAAATAACCCCATATTAGAAAAAGAAATAGAACAAGCTATTAACCAACTCCTTAAGAAAAAATCTCCAGGGCCAGATGGATTTACATGTGAATTCTACCAAACATTCAAAGAACAATTAATTCCAATACTATACAAACTATTTGAAAAAATAGGGACGGAAAGTATACTGCCAAATTCCTTCTATGAGACTGATATGGTGCTGATAGCTAAACCAGGTAAGGTGAAAACAGAGAAAGAAAATGATAGACCAATTTCCCTAATGAATACTGATGCAAAAATTTTAAATAAGATATTAGCAATGAGATTACAGAAAGTCATCCCCAGGATAGTACACTATGACCAAGTAGGATTTATACCAGGGATGCGGGGCTGGTTCAATATTAGGAAAACTATCAGCGTAATTAATTATATTAATAACCAAACTAACAAAAACCATATGATTATCTCAATAGATACAGAAAAAGCATTTGATAAAATCCAACACCCTTTCCTATTAAAAACACTAGAGAGTGTAGGAATAAATGGGCTTTTCCTTAAAATGATCAGTAGCATCTATTTAAAACCATCAGCAAGCACCATATGTAATGGAGACAAACTAAAACCATTCCCAATAAGATCAGGAGTGAAACAAGGCTGCCCACTGTCACCATTACTATTTAATATTGTATTAGAAATGTTAGCTTTAGCAATAAGAGAAGAAAAAGAGATAAAAGGAATCAGAGTAGGTAATGAAGAAACCAAATTATCACTCTTTGCAGATTACATGATGGTATACTTAGAAAACCCTAGAGACTCAACTAAAAAACTACTAGAAACAATTCACAACTTTAGTAAAGTTTCAGAATTCAAAATAAATCCACATAAATCATCAGTATTTTTATATATTACCAACAAAGTTCAGCAGCAAGAGATAGAAAAAGAAATTCTATTCCAAATAATGGATTATAGTATAAAATATGTGGGAATCTATCTGCCAAGGAAAAGTCAGAAACTATACGAACTAAACTACAAAACACTTTCCACACAAATAAAATCAGACCTAATCAATTGGAAAAACATTAAGTGCTCATGGGTAGACAGAGCAAACATAATAAAAATGACAATACTACCCAAACTAATCTACTTATTTAGTGCCATGCCAATCAAACTCCCAAGAAATTATTTTACAGATCTAAAAAAAAATAGTAGCAAAGTTCATTTGGAAGAACAAAAGGTCAAGGATTTCAAGGGGATTAATGAAAAAAAAAAAGGCAGATGAAGGTGGCCTTGCTGTACCAGATCTAAAACTATATTATAAAGCAGCGGTCATCAAAACCGTTTGGTACTGGCTAAGGAATAGAGCAGTCGATCAGTGGTACAGGATAGGTTATCAGGACAATCTAGGCAATAACCTTAACAATTTAGTGTTTGATAAACCCAAAGACCCCAGCTTTTGGGATAAGTACTCACTTTTTGGCAAAAACTGCTGGGAAAATTGGAAACTAATGTGGAAGAAATTAGGGCTTGACCCATACCTAACACCACATACCAAGATAAGATCTAAATGGGTTCATGATCTGGATATAAAGAGTGATTTTGTAAACAAGTTAGAGGAACGTAATATAGTTTACCTCTCAGACCTGTGGAGATTGAATAAATTTATGTCCAAAGAAGATCTGGAACTCCTAATTGAACACCAGATAGATAATTTTGATTATATTAAATTTAAAAGTTTCTGTACAAACAAATGCAGACAAGATTAGGAGGGAAGCATCAAATTGGGAAATCATCTTTACATTTAATGGTTCTGATAAAGGCCTCATTTCTAAAACATATAGAGAATTGTCTCATATATATAAGAATTCAAGCCACTCTTCAATAGGTAAGTGGTCAAGGGATATGAACAGACAATTTTCAGATGATGAAATTAAAACCATCTCTAGTCATATGAAAAGTTGCTCCAAATTACTATTGATCAGAGAAATGCAAATTAAGACAACCCTGAGGTACCACTACACACCTGTCAGATTGTCTAAAATGACAGGAAAAGATAACGATGAATGTTGGAGGGGATGTGGGAAAACTGGGACACTAATACATTGTTGGTGGAACTGTGAACGGATCCAACCATTCTGGAGAGCAATTTGGAGCTATGCTCAAAAAGTTGTCAAACTGTGCATACCCTTTGACTCAGCAGTGTTTCTACTGGGCCTGTATCCCAAAGAGATCTTAGAGGAGGGAAAGGGACCCACATGTGTAAGAATGTTTGTGGCAGCCCTTTTTGTAGTGGCTAGAAACTGGAAACTGAATGGATGCCCATTTATTGGAGACTGGCTGAATAAATTATGGTATATGAATGTTATGGAATATTATTGCTCTGTAAGAAACGACCAGCAGGACGATTTCAGTGAGGCTTGGAGAGACTTGCATGAACTGATGCTGAATGAAACGAGCAGAACCAGGAGATCATCATACACAGCAACAACAGTATTACATGATGATCAATTCTGATGGACATGGCTCTCTGCAACAAAGAATTGTCTCAAACCAGTTCCAATTGTTCACTGAAGAAAACCATATACACCCAGAGAGAGGGATATGAAATATGGACCACAACATAACATATTCATGATCTCTATTGATATTTGCTTGCATTGTGTTGCCTTTCTCTGATTTTCTTTTTTTCTTGTAGATAGGATTTTTCTTGCATAACTTGTCAAGTAATTCAACGTTATTCACATGTCATGGACTTCCTGCCATTTAGGGGAGGGGAGGGGACTGGGGGTAAAATTTGTAATGGAAAGCTTTGCAAAGATCAATGCTGGGGAACTACACATACATATGTTATACAAATAAAAAGCTTTAATAAAAAAAAAGAGAGAAGTGGAAGTATTAACAAAAAAAAATTGGCTAAAACCTGTTTCCCCCTACTTGAGTGTAAATTCCTAAAAGATAGGAATTGTATTAATTTTCCCTCTTTGCCACATCAGCATTTAACATAATCTAACATAATTCATACATAGAAATTTAATAAATATTTGTTGATTAAAATGTGAACTTTTCTTTATTCTAGTAATTAAAGTTTGTGGAAGAATGAATGTTCACCATAAAAATGCATGAAATAGGTAATATCAAATTTAACTTTGCTAATTTCTGGTTTTATGATGAGCACTGATATTGATAGAGCTTTTTTAAAGAGACATAGTTTTTACCCTCATGAAGTTAAGTCTAGTCAGTGTAGAGATAACAAGCGATTGTTATGCACAACATTATACAAGTGCCTAAAATGCCAAATAAAGTGTTAGTTGAGACTAAAGGATACTAGGGACAATCAAAGAAGGCTTCCTGGAGGAGCTGGCATTGGAGGTAAGCTTTAGGAACAGATAGGAATTTAGTAAATGAAAGGGGAGGGGAATAATGTTGTAGGTATAAGAGAAAGCCTGAACTAGGACTAGAAGACTAAAAATGGGTGATGGGTGTTCAGGCCCCCAGAGACCCATCTAATTTGGCTGTGGTTTAGAGTGTGCAGAAAGGGGGGAGAGGAGGGTAGAAGCTGTAGGAGATAAGGTGCTAGGAAATGCCAGGCAGAGAGAAGTTATTAGAACTTTTATCCAGAGGAAATGGAGAATCCCTGGAATCGTTTTTAACTGATGCGGCATTCTGTACATAATAAAGATTAGTCTTGGAGGTATAAGAAAGATGAATAGAAGAGGAGAGCAGATGAGGGCCGGATGGGGGAGGTGGTGCAGGAGAAAGGATAGCAGGAGTCCAGCTTCTTGGAGAGAAAAAGTGAGGGCCAGCTAAGGACTGAAGCTTTTAATCATTCTGTTTACAGTAGACTGTTGGAGTAGAGGAGATTAGATGGTTTCTATCTCCTTTTGTTGGCTAGTGACGTTTTGTTTGTGGACTTAAAAACAAAAAAGAGAGAGAGTAGAATTGCAGATGTTAATTAAAATTGTTTTGATAAATGAACCTTTGATAAATGAAGTCAAATATAATTTGGTAGAATTGGAGAAAAACACATCAGCCAAAAGAAATACAAGAAATCTCATACACAACATGTGGGAGCTTCTCAGGAAATCTTTGTGGCTTACGATTCCTGTAAATTTCAGCTGAGAGAAAACATACATAATACCAACAACAGTACCAGAAAATGACAAAAAAACAACCCATCTGGATGATGAATTAACCAAATACCTTCAAGAGTGCGAAGATTGCCCTTTTGGATAAAATAATTTGTTTGGGGAGGGGGAGGAAACAAGTCATGTCCAACAAGAAATCCAAAACTTTGCAGAAGCAGCACTTTGAGAAAATTACTTTTGCCAGTCCTAGTCCAAAAAAAAAAAAAAGTGATCTGAGGTTCTCAAGTGAATTTGGAAGCCCAAGGAGTGAGTGGCTTCTGAGTTAAATGGATAGTCCCAATTTTATCCTCTAAGAAAGATGATACTAAAGCAGCACAGAACTATTCCAAAATTTCCAAGTCAGATTAGTAGACTAAGTAATAACACCACTGTTTCTGACTTAGATATACAAAGGAAAGTCCAATGTGTAGGCAGTCCAGGTGCCAAGATTTCACTAAGTTGTTTTCACCAATGCTTTTCTTCTCTCACCAACTAATTGTATCAGATGATTTGCAACCCTAAAAGCTACATTCAGTAGTGTATGGGACCAGGCTTTGTATCTAAGAGAAGGGAGAATGATTTGAATAGGAAAAGAGAATGCTCCATGATGTATGGGCTACCTCTGATAAGAAGAGAGCCAGTAAGTAGCAGATGCTAATCTGATGTGAAGTGGAGTTCACCGAGGAAAGCAATTGGCATTTTGATCAAGTAGCCTGCTTTGGTTTAGTTAGTAGCCCCTCCAAAAATAACTTTGGACTGTGTCTAAAGGACAAATAATACCACAGATTACCATACCATACATATATGGTATGGTAATCTGTGGTATTATATGGTATATGTATATATGTGTGTGTGCACACATATATACATGTCTGTATATAAACACATGTATCATGTACAGGTGTGCATATATTATCGTGTATAGTATTAAATATAAAGTATATATGTGCCATATATAACCATGTATATAAACAAACACATATGTGGACATGTATACATGTGTATGGGCACATGCATACATATACTATTTTGTACAGTCTTTTTAAACCCAAAAAGATTAATACACATCCTTATTTGATATATTGTTAGGACCAAAATCTAGGGAGCAAAGAGCACATTATATCTTTAGGGACCTAAGGCCTTTAAATAGAAAGAATAGCCTACTGCTAATTTATAAATTCTCTTTAGGATTCCAGAATCATTCTTTAATGCAATACCCAAAAGAGTGGTTCCTTTTCTGTTGCCCCGTAGCCATAATGTATTAAATTATGCACAGTATTTTTTGAAAGCCAAGGTATAGAAAAAGGCTTTTCTCTAAAGGGGAGCTTGGGCATGTGAGAACAAATAGCAGAGTTGCATGGAATATGATGTTCCATAGTTGATAAAAGTCCATCTCATTTGATTCTTATAAAGCTTTAGGGCAGATGGTGCCATGATTACTCTTTCCAGGCTCATGTAAACAGCATCCAAATTAAGGAAGTGTGTACTTGCACAAGGTCCACCAACATTCTGTATAGTGAGGATTCCTTGCATCTAATGTAATGCTGCTTCTGAGGCTGGACCCTAAAATTCTTGAATGTTTGCTTTCACTCAGATAAAGCCAGTCTTTGTTATTGGCATATTTTCTCCATTTTAGTTTTCAGTTAATAGTTTACTTAACAATTTCATCCTTAATAATTTGTGGCCAACAGGTAAAGAGTGCAAATATATTGATTTTTCTTCATTCTCAGTCTTTTCTGAGAAATAACAAAACCCTTGGAATGTACTTTATTGCTACTTCTCTTTTAATCTCTTTCAGAATTCTCCACTTTACCAGTACTTGCAAGATTTAGGACAGACTGACTTTGAAATATGTTCTTCTGTGTCACCAAAAGCAGAACAATGTACCTCCCAAGAGGGACAGCAAGAGAATTCTACCAAGATGCCATCAAATGTGAGCACCTGCATGCTAATAAGAACTAACATTTACTCAAGAATCACCCCACTGGTTTTCTTCCAAAAAAATCTATTTATGTTAATGAGAACTTTTTTTTTTCATTATTCCTTCCAGGCCCTGAACGTCACTATATCTCGCCTCCCTTGAAAAACACCAAAAAATTTAAGGATTTGATTATAATTAGATATGTATACTCCTAGAAACTGTTACTTCATCAGAATCTAATGTTAAAGTGATTAAATGAGGCTACATATACTTTAAATATTGAGCTTCCTTTACAGCTATCCTTCAAGGAGATAAACTAGCAGGAGGTCTGGATTGAGGAGGTAGGCCTAAACTGTGCAAACCATATGCAAGGATGGAAAATATGATTATAGATGTGGTGATTAAAGAAAAGCTGAGAATACTAATCTTTTGTTCCTTTTCCAACCCTTGTTTGTTACAGGACTGTAACAGTACTCCAAGGATTGGCCTTTGGTTCCCTGGAAACAAATAGTCTTAGAGATGGGAGATAGCAGTAGTTAGAATTCTTGCTGGGTTTTTCCTTTGTAGAATTGGGGCTAATGATGATGATGAATGATGAACACTGGAGGTTTAATGCACATGTGTGGTAAAAAAAAAATTGCTTTCCCATCCCTACCTCTCCCCATCCTCATTATGGTAGGAATTCTGTTAGCCAAGGACTTTCTAGATAGGAACACAGGTTTGGTACATGCTTCATAGAGGGCTTGAAGTAGAAATTATCACCTCATTTTCTGCTGGGGCTTCTATTTCTCTGAGCTAGCCAGCAATAATGTAGGGCCCATTCTAGAAAGAGGTCTAGAGTCTCTGTCCCTATTTTGTTTAAAAATTTAAATATTCTTAAGGCCCACATCTTATCACATTCCTTAATTATTCACTAAAACTTAAGTGAGAAAGTGTCCAAAATAAACTCAAACTACCACATAGCTTTTACTTAATTTTTTGTCACCTTTATTATGTGTCTAGGATTGGCAACTATTGCTATTTAGGAGGCTCTATTTTAGCTTTTGTTCTTATACTTAATCATTTACATGAGAGTTTCCTCCATCATCACAGATCCCCAGATTGCTACAGCTAGCCTTCTGCTACTCATCCTCTTCACCCTTAGTTGGCTCCCACCAGCTATTGCAGATATAGCCTTTAAAATCTCAGGATCACCCTCATGGCATCAGTTGCCATTAGATGTTTAAAATTATTGTTCGTGAATATTTATTTCTTGAGTACCAAATACGTAATGGGACTTTATGTTGAAGGAAGATTTTAAGCTATGAACACCCATGTAGATGTTAAAGAACACAGCACAGTTTGCAATTGTGATGAATCATTGATTCAACAAACTTTTATTTAGTATTCTACATGCAAGAGACTAAACAGGGTACCCTAGATGGAAAGAAAAATAAAATAAGGTCCTTGTCCTTTCCATGTAAGTAGATGGAATGTATATACCATTCATAATGCAAAATAAGCTTAATTACAGAAAAGAAATACAAGGTGCCAAAAGAATTCAGGTGAAAAAATATTTGAAAACAGGATATGTGAGAAAGGTAGTATCGGGGAAAGCTTCTGGCATTTGGGCTGGTTCTTGAATGAGTATACCAATGAAGACATCCCAATACATGAGATTATAACAGTGACTATTAGGTAGGAATATGACATGAACATGGGAAATGGGATGAATAGTGGAAATACATGGAACATATTCATGGAACAATGAATGGTCCGAAGTGGTAGGGGATAAAGCTAAAAGCATATATTGGTGTCATCTTGTAAAGGACTTTGAATTCCAAGCTAAGATGTTTTTTACTTGGTAAGCCATAGTGAACTATGGAAGGCTTTTTGAGCAATAGAGTCACATGAACAGATTTCTGTGTAAAGAAGATTAATCTGATAGCAGCTTATAGGCTGTATTGGAACAGGGAAATTCTTGCAGGAACCCAAGCAAGAACTCATGAAGGCTAAAGCAGGGAAGTCAGAATAGAAAGCAAAAGGATCTGTATGATAGAGGTTGCAGAGTAGGCCCAGTGGAATTAATTGGAGTAATTGGATGGGAGTGGGAAGGGAAAGAAGAAATCAAAGATCACCCCAAGATCATAAGCTTGATTGACCAGAAGGACCCACTATAGTATAAGTGGAAGAAGATGATGATTTTAGCTGTGAACATGTTGACATTGAAGTGTTGAATTGGAACTGTTCTTCAAAAGCTATTCAGTTGTATATATCTTACCTAGTAAGTTACCTAGTAAATTACCTAGTAAAACCACCACCAGCTCCATATGCCAAAGGCATAAGAGAAAGACCATCATTATATGTACAAAAACATTTCTATCAGCTCTTTTTGTAGTAGCAAGGAATTGAATGCTAAGAGAATGGCATCAGTTGAAGTATGATTGAATAACTTGTGATATATGATTATAATGGAATATTAATATTCTGTAAGAAATGATATAGGGAATAGTTTCAGAAGAACCTGGGAAGACTTGTATGAACTAATGCAAAGTGGAATGATTAGAACCAAAACAACAACATATAATAAGAGCAATTCTGTAAGAATCATCAGTTCTGAAAAATCAAATAATTGATTCACACAGTTCCAAAAGACTAAACATACTATCCACCTCCAAAAAGAGAACCAATGGACTTGGAATGCAGGTTGAAGCATATTTTTTTCTATTTCTTTTTTTATGTTTCTTTGTTTTTTTTTAGGGGGGAGGCAGGGAATAAGATAGTATGGCTAATGAGGAATTGTGTTTTGTATGATTATTTGTATTTGAGATTTTTTCAATTTTTCTTGCATCACTCAGTGGAGTGAGGAGAGAAAGAAAATGAAAATAAAAGTAAATTTTTTAAAAATTTCAAAGAAATTGAAATACTGGCAAGACATTCAATATGTAAAACAGTTGGACATATAGTTTAAAACCTCAGGAGAGAAGTCTCAGAGATATAAAATTGAGAAGTAATAGAACTATGCAGGTAGATAAGACTACTGAGAGAAAAAGCATATGGAGAGAAGACAGAGTCATGAAGAATACTTAACTCTTATAGAGAGTTGAAAGAAAAAAAAGAAACTATCAGAATCTGGCAGAGAAACAGCTCTGGGATTGTTATCCTTTTTGGGTCATGGGCCCCTTGTACAGTGAAGCCTTTTGACCTCTTTTGAGAAGACTTTTTAAATGTAGAAAATAAAACATATAGAAATACAAAGGAACCAATTACATGAGGGGAAGTTATCAAAATATTTTAAAAAACAAGTTCACAAGATTAAAAATCCTTGATTTAAAAGAGAAGAAAATTACCAATAAAGTATTATGTTATAGAAGCAAAAGTCATAGAAGGTAGCAAAAATAGGCTTTCAATGGTAGTGTCAGATGCTTCATAGAGTTATCAAAAAATAACTATTGAAGTTATTGAACTACTGAAAGAATAATGTCAGTGGAGTGCTGCAGAAGCCAACTTTCATTAGATAAAGTAGTGGGGTAAATGTGACAATTTCATACATAAATCAGGTGAAGAGAAGACTAATGATAAAAGTAAGACCAGTAAAAGCTGTCTCTTAAGTGTTTAACAGGCTATTCTAGAAAAAAAAAAAAAAAAAGCTTAGACTTTTTCTGCCTCATCCCAGAGGGCAAAACTAGGAAATCTGGGAGAGGTAGAAGTTACATAAGAAAAAAAAATAGTTAACAGGAAGATAACAGGGGGAAATGGGAAGACTCAGGGGTCAGTGGAAGACCTCACATAGAGACTGAAGGACCACTTGTTTAGAGATGCTATAGAAAGTATTCCTTCCTATTCAGGTATGAGTTGGAGTAGATTAGAATTCCAGCCAGACAAGAGTTTTGGATTCGGAGAGTAGAACATTTTCAAAAAGTTTGGCAGTGAAGAGAAAAGAAAGGATAAAAGAGGAAAAGGAAAAATAGATGGAATTAATGAGTAAAACCTTGTTTAAGCAGAATGCTTAGGGAATTGCATAGTTGCTATTTTTTTCTTTTTTGCTAACCCAATAAATCTTGCTTCATTTCTTCTTATTAATTTTTTTTCTAAAATCCATTATGAGTATAGAAGAGTATTCAGAATTGAATCTTTGACGTACAGAAATTTTTAAATCACTATAAAAATCAGTTATATGTGGATCTAAGTTTTAACTTTGAAACTAACTGAATATTGACTGGAGACATCTTATTATATTTTTTCTCCTAATCTTTGCTATTTGCTTACTTTGCTATTTGGCCCTCTTTTTAGTCAAAACAAAACAAAACAAAACAAAACAAAACAAAAAAATCAGGAAAAGAAAAACAAATCCTGAGGCCATACAGAAATAACAGTTCCAATCATTTGATCATTACACTTAATTGAAATTTTACTCCAGTTTGGACAGAGCTCAATATTTCAGCACTTTCCACTTCCACCACTGAAGATTGCAGCCTCTCTAAAACTTCATAGGCAGTCTTCATTGGTAGTCAGCCTGGGAATGACCAGTGCTCAAAACCTGGCCAGCTTTGATAGGCTTCAAGAACCCAACATTATCTGCCCTCCATCTTGAAGCCTTGGAGTAAAAAAACAAAAACAAAAACAAACAAACAAAAAAAAAAAAAAAACTTGATTAGAGCATGGCCTTTAATGTTAATTCTGTGTTCTTTAATTCCCTTTACCAGGGTATCCTGTTAAACTTGGCTGAAAGTTTCACCAGATGGACATCACTGTTTCAATGCTGTAAGAATGACGACTTGCTGCGCAAATTGGTGAGTTTCTCTCTTTGAGTTCTTTTTAGATCTCTTTTCTAAGCTTAATTGGTTTTGGTCATAGAATGAAATTACTTTTGAATCACTTTTTACATTACAAATTAGGATACCAGAAGAAGCCCTGAACTAGGAATCAGACTTATGGTGCTAAATACCTTCTGAATTTTCAGAGGGTAAATTGACTCCTATGACTGAAAAATGCCATGGAACTAATCTTCCAAGTATTGAACATAGTTCTTGCCAGATGTCCTCTAGGTCTTGAAACCTTGTTTTCAAAATTGAGCACATCATTTTATTTTTCTAGGCCTATTGTCTCAGCTACAAAATGAGGATTTTGGACTTTATGATTTCTGGTATCTTTTCGAGCCCTAACTGCCAAGTAAATCTAATTCTAGATTGCCAGGTCACATATCAACACCATCCCCTGGTACTTTCCTTTCTTCTCCCTCTTCTTCACCCTTCCCCCAAACCCTAGGGCTCCTGGGAAAAAGAAAGGGTGCTTCTTCCTAGTTCATAAATTCTTTTTTTTAATTAACTTTAATACAGTGCAGTTGATAAAATATAGCACATATATAATTTATGAAAACTTGCAGTTACTCCATTTTGAGGCTTTCTGGGTATTGGTTCTTGTACTTTCTGGTCATGATATATCTCTTAGACCTGGATGCTTAAGGCCCTTCATATAAAGAACCTTCATGCACTTCAGCTCTGTGTCTCTGTACTAATGCAGTTTTCAAAATATGTTTCTAAATGGCCAAATACAATGAATTTTCTTCAACCCTGAAAAAGAAGAATCAGCAAAACTTAAAACAATATAGCTGATATTTATGTGAAGAACCTATTTTAGAGGTGAACAGAATTGATTTTTCTATCTATTTAATTGTAGCTTGCTCACTATTTATGACTAATTGATAATTTTTTTTAGCAATATCTATTGGCAGGTAAATGCTAAGATTTTATCCTTTAGGGAAGTCATAATAGACCTGTTGTGGAAGGCTGTTATTAACTTAGAAATAGCCTCTGTCTATGAAGAAAATGAAATTCTGGTCACTCTTTAGTGGTCCACTGGAGTGGGTGATTTTTATCTCTATGCTTTAGTTGAGCTCCATGATTTCTTCCAGTAACTCTGCCACCATTGGTCAGTGTTCACCAGCGTCAAGTGCCTTGAACTTAATCACCAAAGAGAGCAAATAGCAATGTGTTATTATTTTTAGTTAATTAATTTAAAAGAAATACAAAATAGAAAAAGAAAAAAAAATCACCACGTGCACAGCAGAACAGTAGAGGATTCAAAATATGAATCAATACATTTTCATTTCAATAAAGCCTACATAATAAATATTACATATTGTATTCAAAACTGTCCTTAAAAGATTTAAAAAAAACTGTCCTTGTCTTTGCTTCATTGTAAGTTTTCTTGTGTTCTATGCTGTGCACTTTTTACTATATTCTTTTATTCTTGTTTTCCCCTTTTCTCCCTCCCCTCTCCCCACACTCCTAAGAGGGCTAAGGTTAAGCATAGCTATGTTTGTGTGTATATGTATATGTTTCTATATACATTCACATATACATACACATACATAGATACATAGATATCTGTAATCAAACACATATATGCACATACATTCATATACATCTATATAAGAGGACATTTGTCCTCTCTTTCTCTGAAGATGGATAATATCACCTTTCATAAATCCAAGTCTTTCTATATTTTTCTAAATCCATCAATTATTTCCTACACAACAAATTCCAACTTTATACTGCTAGTTGTTTTAGTCTAAAACAGTATTCGTTAATATGGCTGACATAAAGTGTAGTTTTTCTGTTTTTCTCTTTTGATCAAATCTATTTTCGCTTTAACTTTAGCTGAGATTAATGAATACTACCCCTGCTTTTTTTTCTAATAAATTCTATTTCTGATCATTATTATTATATTTGTGTTTCTCTTATTTCCTATCCCTGCTGACTCCTTTGCTTTACTTCTTCCCCCTACTTGCCTTGCTAGTACTTAATCTACTCCTCCCTCCAAGCATCCTTCCATTATTCTCTTTTCCCCACCTTTTCCCTCCCTCTTTATCCCATTTCTATTAATCTACATACCTTATCCTATTCCCATTAATCTACACATCCTTCTATAACCTCCCTTATCTTATTCCTTTCCCCTCTTATTTCTTTATAAATTTAGAAGATTTTTATACCCTTCTATATATGTGTGTGTGTGTGTGTGTTGTTCCCTCTTTAATCCATTCCTGATGAGAGAATAGGTAGGGTTCAGAATTGCCAGACCTCCTCCCCCCCATCTAATTCTCCCTCTTGCATTTCATTCATATAACAGTTTTTTAACTTTTCCTACAGTTTTGCTTTTTTAGAATCACTTCATATTCAACTCTACCTCAATCTTTTTTTCAAACTATCCAGTTACCGTCAGTCTTAGATGTATAGTTTAAATTTACACATATAAAACATAAAACAGTTTATCCTTATTGAGTCCCTTGTAATTAGTCTTTGATGTTTATCATATTTCTCTTGGATTTTATGTCAAATTTTCTATTGAGTTCAAATCTTTTTGCAACAAATCCTGAAACTCTGGCAGTTCGTTTTTGTTTTGTTTTTTTCCCTATTCAGGATTATGCTTTGCTGGGTATGATATTTGGAACTACAGCCCCATTTCTTTTGTTCTTTGATCTACAATGTGTCACGACATGCAGTCTTTTAAGATAGTTGGTGCTATGATTATGAGATTCTAATTGTGGCTGTGCCATATTTGAATTTTGTTTTTTCTTGTTCACAATATTTTCTCCTTGACTTGGGGTTATGGAATTTGGCTCTGATGTTTCTAGGAGTTTTCCTTATATATAAGATCTCTTTTATGTGGGATGGGTGAATTTTTTCTATTTCTAACTTTCCCATCTTGTTCTAACAGTTCAGGAAATTTTTCTTTAATTATTTCTTGTATTATTGTATCACGATTCTTTTTTTGATCATAGCTTTCAGGTACTCCTCTTATTCTTACATTTTCTGTTTTTGATCTGTTCTCCAAATCAGTTGTTTTTCTTATGTCCCCAATCTCTTTTATTTTTTTTTATTCTTTATATTTTGTTTTTTTCTGATTGTTTAACTTTCTTTTCATAATCTTGTTTTTCTTAGATTGTCCTTATTTATTTTTTTCTTCAGCTTCTCTTATTTGATTTTTAAAGTGTTTTTTCGAGTTTTTCTATGAATTCTTTTTGTATAAGTGAACATTTAACATGACTCCTCAAAGTAGAAGGAAGAGGCTTTTTTCTGAAGATAAACTATGGTCTTTTCTATTCCCATAGTAATTTTCTGTGATTGGGTTTTCTATCCTTTGCCTGCTCTTTAAAAAAAAAAAAATTAAAGCAGATTATTAGCATAATCACCTCTAGTCCTGAGGTATGGGGGTTGGTGCCTCTGGCCCCAGGTTTTCCTTTAGAGCCCAGAGGCAGCAGCATCTTTGCCCCACTTTTTCTGCACTCAGCTACCTAATTATATGCTGGTTCCCTCTTGCCCAGGGCCTCATCTAGGTAGCCTAGCTGGACCTGACCTTTCTTATCAGCAGAGATTCCCTTAATCTTCCCCATCTCAGATACCTGACTCCCCATACTGTCTGGAAAGTGAAAATTTTCTTGGGGGGAGACCAAGGCTACCTCCCAACCCAACTAGTCCCAGGGTTTGCTGCTTGCTGTTTTAGTAGAGCTAACTTTACAGGTGGTTAGACTTCACAGGAGCCAAACTTCAGTTCTGGTATTTTTTTTTTTTTCAGTTCTCCAGTTGTCCAAGAGGAACACTGTTCTACCCCAATGCTTGTTCATTTTACTGCTCTACATTCACCCCGAGGCACTATTTTGTCTTGTTTTAGAGGGAAATTTGGAATTTTCTGATCTACTCTTCTATCTTTTCAGAATCCTCTGGCAATGAGTTATTTTTTAAAATTTTATTTTTTTAATAATAATTTTTTATAATAATATTTTCCAAATAAATGCAAAGATATTTTTCAACATTCACCCTTGCAAAACCTTGTGTTATAAATTTTTCTTCCGCCCTATCCTCCTCCCTGTCCCCTAGCTTCTAAATGAAATTCTTCTAATGCTGTGCAAGAAAAATCAGATCAAAAGGGAAAAGCAAACATGAGAAAAAAAAACAAGCAAACAACCAAAGATAAACATGCTATGCTTTGAGCCATATCCAATCTCCATAGTTCTCTCTTTGATCCTCATAGTTCTTTCTGGCACAAGTCTATTGGAATTGGCAATGTGTTATTGATGGTTTGAGTTAATGAAATGGTCTGGATCATGATCACTTCATAAAGTCCTACATGATGTATTATTGAAGATGAAAGAAATTCTTTTTTTGCAAAATCAAATTTTTGCCTTTATTGAAAAGCATTTAGTTTACCTTGTCTTTTATTTTTCTTTGAGAGCAAGGACTAAATAAAAAAACCAGTAAATACAGTAGGTGTTCATTATTTTTATTTTCAGTTGAATTACAAGTGGATGCACATAGATTTTTCCAGCTATTTGCCAATTATGCCTAGGATTCCAAGGGCCCAGGAGGGCTGTTGTGATTGTTTTGCAAAGCTTTTGATAAATGTTTTTATTTTCCAGGTGATTTGGTTGCTACTTTGGAGCCTATACCTTCCAAAATTGCATTAGAAATGCATCCAGTGAGACATCAGTCGGTTCTATATGTACTGTCATACCTGACTACAATAATCCTAATATTCCTTAAATTTTATTTTTGTAATATCAGTTTAATGACATTACATTCTTTGTGCACCCACAGTATTTTGTAGATGATGATAAACTTACTTGGCACAATAGTTACTTTAGGAGTAAGCAGCTAATGTACTATGAGATTTGATTTGCAGCAATTTGTCCTTGCTGACAGTGCTTTTTTGGAAAGCCCCTGTAGTTGTTTTTCACTTGTGTCTGACTCTTCATGACCCAATTTGGAGTTTTCTTGGCAGCAATATTGGAATAGTTGGCTATTTCTTTCTTCAACTCATCTTATAAATGAGGAAACTGAGGCAAACAGGGTGAAATGAGTTTACTAAAATCACACAACTAGGAAGTGTCAGAGGTCAGATTTGAACTCAGGAAAATGGGTCTTCCAGACTCCTGCTTTAGCACTTTATTCAGTGCCCAGTTAGCTGCCCTCATTTGTATTTAAAGGCTCCAGACCCATTACATATAGTCTTAAATTAGGGGATTAGGGAGGAAAAGGGGAGAATTTTTATCAGTAGATGTGTTAAGAAAGGGTTTGTGCTAGTTGTATGTAATAATATATTTGGTTTTGGAGTGCTTATATATGAAAATAGGCTTACCTTTTCTAGGAATTCAAACCTCTTGAAACCAAGGAATGAAGACAAACTATAAAGACTTAATTCACAATTTAACTGGCAATATGCCCAGTTCCAACTTCCTGCCCCACCCATTGCTTAGCTCCTCTGCTGGGGAAGAGATTGTATCATCTCCAGACATGAGCCACCTTCAATGCCTGTTCACCTCTCTCCATGTGGAGATAATTTTTTCTTTAAATCACTTTCTTTAGGTCTGAATCTAGTTGAGAAAGGAGAGGGCAGGGCAGTGTGTCCTGAGTCATTATGAGGTGAGAAAGTCAAATAGGACTGTTTTCCACAGTCCACAAAATGATAAATTCCTTTCTAGGAAACTGAAAAGAAATGTTTATCTTGAAATCTCTCTACCTTCAACAATGTGAGTTCTCCATTCGCCAGTGCAGATTGTAGCCCCTTCACCTTTCACATGTTATTTTTTTTTTGGGGGGGGGGGGCTGGGGCAATTGGTGTTAAGTGACTTGCCCAGGGTCACACAAATAGGAAGTGTTAAGTGTTTAAGACCAGATTTGAACTGAGGTCCTCCTGACTTCAGGACTGGTGCTCTATCCACTGCACCACCTATAGCTGGCCTTCACATGTTATTTTAACAAGTTCTCATGGTCTCTCTTTTTTAAAAAAAAAAAAAAATTTTTTATTTGCATAACATATGTATGGGTAGTTCCTCAGCATTGATCTTTACAAAGCTTTCCGTTACAAATTTTACCCCCAGTCCCCACCCCTCCCCTAGCTAGCAGGATATCCCCTACATTTTAATTATGTTAAAATACTTGACAAATCGAATATATATATACATATTTCCACACTTATCATTGTTGTGCAAGAAAAATTGTATCTACAAGAAAGAAAAATCAGATAAAGGAAACACAATGCAAGCAAACATCAATCGAGAGCATGAAAATATTATGTTGTGGTCCACATTTCACATCCCTCTCTCTGGTTGTATATGGCTTTCTTCAGTGAACAATTGGAAGTGGGTTGAAACATTTCATTGTTGAAGAGAGCCATGTCCATCAGAATTGATCGTCATATAGTATTGTTGTTGCCATGTATAATGATCCCCTGGTTCTGCTCATTTCACTCAGCATCAGTTCATGTAAGTTTCTCCAGGCTTCTCTGAAATCGTCCTGCTGGTCGTTTCTTACAGAACAATAATATTCCATAATATTCATATACCATAATTTATTCAGCCATTCTCCAGTTGATGGGCATCCATTCAGTTTCCAGTTTCCACTGGAACACAACATTTCCACTACAAAAAGGGCTGCCACAAACATTCTTGCACATGTTGGGCCCTTTCCTTCCTTTTTGATTTCTTGGGGATATAGACCCAAAAGAAATGCTGCTGGGTCAAAGGGTATGCACAGTTTGATAACTTTTTGAGCATAGCTCCAAATTGCTCTCCAGAATGGCTGGATCCGTTCACATCTCCACCAACAATGCATCAGTGTCCCAGCCTTCCTACATCCCCTCCAACATTCATCATTCATCTTTTCCTGTCATTTTAGCCAATCTGACAGGTGTGTACTGGTACCTCAGGGTTGTCTTAATTTGCATTTCTCTGCTCAATAGTGATTTAGAGCACATTAAAAAAATTTTTAATAGTATATTATTTTTCAAATTATAAGTAAAATTGTTTTTCAACATTCATTTTTGTAAGATTTTGAGTTCCAGTTTTTTTCTCCCTCCTTCATCTTTCCCCTCCCCACTTTAGCAAGCAATTTGATATAGATTATACATGTACATTCATTTTTAACATATTTCCATATGAGTCATGTTGGGAAAGAAAAATAAGAATAAAAGGGAAAAAAACCCTGAGAAAGAAAGAAACAAAAGAAAAAAAAAAGTTGAAAATAACTGTGCTTTTATCTATATTCAGTTTCCATGGTTCTCTCTCTGGATGCAGGTAGCATTTTCTATCCAAAGTTTATTGGAATTACCTTGGATCACTGAATTACTGAGAGGAGCTAAGTCTCTCCTAGTTGATTGTCACACAATCTTGCTGTGTAGCACTCATGATCTTTTGGCCACTTCCTGCAGATGAGTCTCTCTGCAATTTATCGAGGCTGTTCTTCCCAGGACAGATGCACTGTCAGATCTCACACTGACCTTTGCAATCTTGGAGGTTTCCAAACCATTAGAAACTTATTGCTACTACAAATCCTTGATGAGGCATTTTGGCTTTCCTTTATTTGTTAAAATACACTCAGTTGTAAAAATGCTTTTTTTTTTCCCCATAGAAAGCTGACAATGGTTCTTTAACACTAGGCATTAACTCAGAATTGATAGCAATACTTCTAAGTTTGCATTAAGGTAAAATGATAGAGTATTGGGTAGCTCAAAAGAAAGATTTATACAGATGAGGTGCAGAGGAAGAATAGACACAAAGGCATTAGAGGGGGGAGAAGGGCTCGTTCTGAAAACTTACTTTGGGAATGGGTTCAATAGGCAACACTACATCTATACTATGGGTGGATATAGCACCCTCCAAAGAATAATATAAGGGGGGAAGGTTGGGAGAAAGAGGATGCAAAATGGAGGGAGAGGATAAAAGATGGATCCCTGATTAGGGGGAGGTTAAGTAATAGCAAGGCAAGTTACAGAGCAGAAATTGAAGTAGAAGATTTAGCAGAGATAGGAAAGAGATGTGCATAAACACAACAACATAGATCAGGAGTCGAATGGAAAAAAAAAAAGTGCCACTAGTAGTCATTGATCTTAGACATAGTCAAACTTGAAGATTCAATTAAAAGAGAAATTTACATTATATGTCAGCCATACTATTATTGCTTTAAATGCAAGTTTACATTTGGGTAAGTGTATGGTGTATATGTGTTTGAGTATATGAAGATATGTATGCCTGTTCTCTGTATGTATGTGTGTCTAGATATTATATGTGAGCAGGTTTGTGGATGGGTGTGTATGTGTGTGTTTCTGGGTGGGCGTGTGTGTATCTATTAAATACAGCTGTGCTTAACCATAGCCTGCTTGGGGAAGGTTGGGACATGAAAAGGGGAAAGAACAACAAAGTAAAAAATTGCACAACAGAAAACAAAAAAACCTACAAGGAAGTAAAGAAAAGATGGACACTCATGAATATAATCTCTTTTATAATTGTATATCTTTTCTTGAACTAGAAATTCATTATTATATTTTGAATCTTCCCTGATATTCTGCTGGGCATATGACAATGTTCTGCTTTGTTTTGTTTTATTTTTATTTTCTGTCTTTCTATTTTCTATTTTATTAAAAATAAGTGATAATAATAAAAAGAAAAAAAATTATTTAAGAAAAAAAAAGTAGGATGGTAGAGCAAAAAGAATATTGTACTTGTAGCAAGAGACCTGAATTTGAATTAACTGTAACCAAAAGCAGTGATTTAGCCTTTCTGTAGCTCCAACTGTCCCCATCTCTAAAATGGGGTTAGAAATGCTTGCACCACCTGCCTTCTCACCACCAGGTTTGTGATGAAGAAAGCATTTTACCCTCCTTAAATTAGCATATAAATATTATTTGCTTTACTTTTTTAAGGGTTCAATCTGTGGCCCTTGGAGAAGGGTTTTTTCATTGTGAGAAAACTAAACAATTTATAGACAGAAGCACTCCTAGTCTAGATTTGCTGAAAACCTAACTCTGAAATTAACTTCAGTCTCTAAGATCTTTTTTTTTCCTTCATTAAAAAATTAAATTTTGGTCATACCAATGATCTCTCTATCCCTCAAATATAATCAGAATAATCAGAATCAAACCTGTCAATTCATTTCAGCATTATAAAATTGTCCAACGAAGACAGGCACTATAGGTCTTACTGATGCATTCTTAGGAAGCTACTGTAAAAAGGTCACTAAATTTACCTGTATTTAGCCCTTGGCAAGTCACATAATTATAGATTTTCTGTATTGTGTTAACAGTAATATCCCTCATTGGACTTAGTTAAACAAACTTATTCACCTATTGTTATAGCATCTTAAAACAATAATTCATGCCAGTTAGCAACAGTTTTAAGTTTATAAACTGTCTTATCAAGTCACTCTTCTTTAGTTCATAATTATAATGTTAAAAAAATTTAAATCACAAAACTGTATTGAAGATTTGGTAAACTATGACTTGAAATCTTTGGGGAAAATAAGCACTGCCACCAAATAATTGGGGAAATCTAACACAATTTGATAATTGTGTATCTGAGTATTAATATAGATCTTTCATTCTCTCTGTAATAAGGATGTGGGATTCCGACTTGACTCCCTCCATACCATCCTGCAACAGGAAGTGCTGCTACAAGAGGATGTGGAACTGATCGAGCTCCTTGACCCCAGTATCCTGTCTATAGGGCAGCCTCGGCAGCAGGAAGATGGACACCTTCCAACTCTGCGGTCCCTAGCAACTCCTAATATTTGGTACTGTCAAGAAAACACCTATCCTATGCCTGTTTACATATACAGTACTATCAGAGGAAACTGTCACCATTTTCTTCATTGTAAGAGGCCTTAAACAAAATTTTTATATTAGCTCACTTTTAATAATTTAATTTTTGAGGTAACTTAGAAAAGTGTCTTTCTAAAGTGAGTAAAAAAATATACATTAAAACTGAAGATGATTTTTAAAGAAACTAACTTGATTACATTGCACTCATTGTCTCTTATATTGGTAAAATAGATTTAAGAAGAAGCCATTGAAAGTAAAATAGCATACCCATTCACCTGCCTCGGTCTTCCAGTTTATCTCCCTTTTTTTTGTTTGTTTTTTGTTTTTTAAAATTAATTTAAAGTTTAAATACAAAATAGAAAAACTAAAAAAAAAAGCGTTGTTATATGCAGCTTCTTATGAGAGCATTCAAAATATGATTTATCTCCCTTTATATACTCATTGGAGTTTCATTTATGATGCCAATAACAAATTTCATGATTAGTCATTCTAATATCATCACCAGTAAGTAATATCTCTCTTCCTTTAGGGAACTTCTTGACAGAAAAAAAAATGTTCTCCAGGGGCAGCTAGATTACACAGTGGATAAAGCACCAGCTCTGGAGTTAGGAAGATGAGTTTAACTGTGTCCTCAGAGACATAATACTTAGCAGTGTAACTCTGGGCCAGTCATCTAATTAACTTCAATTGCCTTGCCCAAAAAAAAAAAAAAAAAAAAAAAAAAAATGTTCTCCAAATTTTCTTTAATCCAAATAGGATTAGTGAATTCTGACTTTTATAATTTTTGTACTCAGTCATTTTGAAAACTTCATGATGTAATATTACTTGTTTGGTGATAGTTTGAGGATCATTATAAAAGAGGCCAATTCTAAATTTAGAAATATTCAGGTTATGTAGACAGGAAGAAATAGAACATATTCAAAATGGTTTCGAAGTATGACTGGACAGTAAAATTCACTTTCAGCTATCTTTGGGATCATTTTTCTTTTAGATGTTTTCTGGTATTTAATCTTGGCTTTCATTGACTTAATTTGGCATTAGTCAAAAGAACAATAGGTGTTCTATACAGAGCTCTACTTTGATTGTAACAAAATGAAAATGAAAAACTAATGTCAGAACATATAGTGAATAAGGAGGACTCCAAAATAGAAAATTTGAATACTTATAGTAATTATTTAAATTATTTAGTTGAAATTAAAGTTTAAAAAAAATTAACTGGAAATTATCTAAAGTGAATTTGTTCTAATACATTTATAAGAAAATAATCTAAATTTAGGAAAAAGAAATTTAGCCTTCCTAAATCAGCATTTTTATTTTTCAAGTTATGAAATTAGATTTTAAAGTTAATGGCATATTTTTCAAGATGATGCTAGATCCTTTAAAAAAATTCAATTACTCAACAAGTATGTTCTTACTGTCCTTTTAAAGCTGACCTTGAAAATGCAGGTGTTTTGGTACTCAGCTTCCCTTGTTTTGATCCCAGATATTTTCACTTTTTTGACTAATATGCTTTCTCATATTTGTTATTTAAAAGTGGTCAGACATTCTTTTAAAATTAATAACTTGTCCTATTATTTTCATCCATTTAAATGGCAGCCTTGTTCATTTTTTTTTCTCCTTTTCCTTAACACATATTCTTTCTCTGTGCCTGTTCCTAGGGATGTCTCAATGCTGCTAGGCTACGTTAGTTTCTTCATTATGATTCCTGCTTGGTGGAATATTTCTTCCTGGCCACTGTGGGGACTCATTCTCATTGTTTACTTGGTAATAAGAGCTTCAGGCTGGTGGAGGACAGCCAGATTACAGATGACTTTAAGAAAATACAATGTTCAGCTAGAAGATACAGTAGCAAATAGCCGGGCTTTTACCAACCTTGTGAGAAAGTCTTTACGCCTCATTCAAGAGACTGAAGTCATTTCCAGAGGATTTACCCTGTGAGTCCATTTTTCATTTTCTTTTATAAATGATTTTTTTTTATTATTTAGAGCTAAATATGGGTATTTGTCCCACAATACGAAGTCTATTTATTTCTGTGTCCCGTTGTGGTGATGGTAAAACCTGTATAATTTACAGGAAAATAAGAGATGATTTTATCAGTTACTAAATTAACTTTCATAAATTTCACAGTGAAACAATGTATACACAGCCATCAAAAACACTGCAAAATATGCTAAATATATAAATATACACAGCCATCAAAAACACTGCAAAATATGCTAAATATATAATTTAATTATATTTTAGATAATATTTTGCATCTCTATATATGGTGTGTCATTGAGGATCTAGAATATTCTAAGAGTATTAATTTGACTTTTTGGGAATAAAGTTGTTGCAATGATTGCTGCTTTAAATTTAGAGGGATAGGGGCAGCTAGGTGGTGCAGTGCATAGAGCATCAGCCCTAAGTCAGGAGGACCTGAGTTCAAATCTGGCCTTAAACACTTAACACTTCTTAGCTGTGTAACCCTGGGCAAGTCACTTAACTCCAATTGCCTCAGCAAATAAACAAATTTAGAGGGATATTTGCAGCATTTTAGCATTGAAAGAAACTTAAGTAGCCATTTAACCTCTCCCCCATTCAGTGTCCTGTGACATGTCAGACCAGTGACATCTGCCAGCGCCAATGTGCAGGAGGCAGAGCACACAGTAGCCCCTTCCACTCATTCTTTGTAAGTTTTGTTCATAGACTCTGTCCACTTCTTTCCTGTTTCCCCCATTACTCTTACTTCTGCCCTTCTGGGCCCAACAGAACCAGAACCAGTCTGCCCTCTCTTCTCTGTGCTAACCTGTCAGATCTTTGAGCCCATGATGATGGCCTTTTGGAATCTTGAATTCTCCAGCGTGAGCATCTCCAGCTTCTTCAGCTGATCCTCATATGGCACAGAATGGAGATCCTTCAGCAGGATGTTTGCCTCCTCTGAATGCACTCTAGCTTATTAGGATCTTTCCTAGACCCTGGCAGCCAGCAGGGAACACAGCAAGACTATTGCCTCCATAAAGCTGTGTGTCCCTTAATACAGTCCAAGGTAGCAGTAGTTTTTTTTTTGGCTGCTGTTTTATAGTACCACTGCCTTATGCTGAATTTGCCATGTTTTAAAACCTCCAGATCTTTTTCAGGTAAACAGTTATCTGGTCTTGCCTACCACACCCAGGTGTTAGACCTTCATCCCCTGAAGGCTAGTATCCCTGTCTCAAGTCTCTTCTCATTCCAGTCCATCTTCCACTCATTTGCCAACATGATCTTTTCAAAGTGCCAAATCTGACCATGTTATCACCCTAGTCAGTAAACTCCAGTGGCTCCCTGCCACTTGCAGGATCAAATACTAAATAATTGTTTGACTTTCAGAGCTCTTCATAACTTGCTCCCTTCCCCTTTCCCCAGATACTCTGTGATCCAGTCACAAGAACTTGGTTGCTTTTCACACTTGAGAATCCTCCTCCTACCTCTACGTATTTTCCTTGCTGTCCTCCCTTCCCTCCTCATCTCTGCCTACTGACTTCCTTTAGGGCTCAGATGAAATCCCACCTTCTACAAGAAACTTTTCCTGTTCCTCCTTAATCTTAAAGCCTTCCCTCTAAAACTACCCCCAAGTTGTCCTGTCTTATTTTGTTTGTACATCACTGTTTACATGTTGTCTCCCCTATAGACTGTGAGCTCTTTAAAAGCAGAGGCTGTCTTTGGCCTTTCTCTCTAGGCTTAGATGTCTATTAAGTATTAATTTAGTCACTGACTAACCATCTTGTGAGACTGATTTTTAAGAACCCAAGTGAAGATTTCTACATGTATCCCTGTTAAATTTCATTCTACTAGATTCAGCCAATATTTTAGCTTATTCTTTTGGGAAATTTTTTTTGAACTGTGCCAATAATATGCCAGCCATGTGTTAGGTAACCCTCCCAGCTTTTTGCTGTCTTCAGATTTTATGAGCATGCCACTTATGCCTCTATCCACTGACTAAGAAAAAAAGTAAATAGCACAAAACAAGACGGCTACTCTCGGGGCACTCTCCTAGAGTCTGGCCATTCAGCCAGTTCTGACTCCATCTCATACTGCTCATCTCTCTACTTTTCCTTAAGAGCATCAGGAGATATTAAATCCAATGTTTTGCTGAAATCCAAGTAAATCATATCTCCAGCACTTAGTGATTTAATATCACCTTCCTAGAATAAAAAGATAGAGGGGTTTTAGATTGCCTTCGTTGTGATGAAGCCATGAAGAAATTCTTTGTGATTTTTACTTTCTTTTCTATATATTTACCAGTAGTTTCTTTATTAATCTCCTCTGGAATTTTTTTTGTTGGGGTCACCTCCCACAAGAATCCCAGTTATGCTTCTTGACCCATCATTTTCATATCTTGATCTTTTCTTGTTTTTGAAAATCAGGATGATGTTTATTCATCTCAGGTTCTAAAATACCTTTTCCCTATTTCAAGGAAACTGAGATAATGTGATTGACTGTCTTGGTCCTGCATTGTATATTCCTTGCGAGAGATATGTTACAAATCATCTTTTCCACATGTTGATGGATTCTCTATAACCAACATCCTCTACAACCACTTCCACACACTAAATAATGCCTGCTTATTGTACGTAATTGTGTTCATGTCTAGCTAAATATTTACTGCTCTGTTGTAAGCAACAGAGACTGTAGGCTGCTTATTCACTAGGCTGCATGCTAAAATATGCTTAATTAACAATGCCAATGTATAGTGTAGATAAGTATAGAGGAGAGAATAATAAGCATTTATATAACACCTATTGTGTACCAGACACAATATTATTTCATTTGATTATCTCATTTAAAGGAAAAGTATTACGTGAAATATAACAGTTGTTGCTATTTGAAATTAGGTGTGTAAAATCATAGAAGCACATCAAGAGAAGAACCCTCCAGATGTCATTCGACAAATACATTTATAGAGTGCCTATATTGAACTCCTTTCAGACAAAACTAAACTGAATGAGACAATTTTTCTGTTATTATTGGTCTCCTGGAAAGAAAATACTTATAAACCAGTTCAGAGTCTTAACAGATTCCAAGTCAGTTAAGCTTTGTCTTTTCAAATGACCATCTTTAATCATTTATTTCCATTTCATATTCTCTTATTCTTGGAAGTAATATTGAGAATATGTATGTATGTATGACTTTACCTTTATTCCAAACTTGAACATTAGTTTATAGATGTGAATACATAAAATAGCTACTATGTCTACATCTTTTAGAAAAATCCAAATAAATGAAACTTGTCATCATTTGTGACTAAACTTCATAGGACTGTGAATGAGACTCCACAGGATTTCAGAACCATCTAGACCATCCCTTTCCTCTTACACAAGAAGAATAGCAATTTAATGCTTTGCCCGAAGTCATATAGGGAATAAATTTTAGAGAAGAAATTTTCAACCAGGTCCTCCAACTTTAGAACCAGGAAATTTCCATACCACCAACACCATTATCATAAAACTAGTGTTCCTGTGGCACCTTCTTGTGGGCAAAGTGCTTTACAATTATTTCATTTGACTTCAAATAAGTTCCATTACGATCCCCAGTTCTCTTATTATCCCCATTTTATAAATGAGGAAACTAGCCCTGTGAGATAAGTTTTAGCAAAGGCAGCTAATGCCCTAAGCTCCTGGCTGCCTCAGCTAATAATGACTTGCCCACAGCCACATATCCCATAAATGGCAGTGGTCACATTTGCATCCCATCTGCCTGACTCTGGAGATGGCGTTCTGTGTGCTGTGGTGCCCTCTTGCTATCCCTGTGCTTTTAGTCATCCTGTAAACAAGCCAGTCTTTGGAAGAGGACCTGCTGGATAATGCTTTACCTCCCAACAGGTTCTGCTAGCTGTACAGTTTATGATGTTATGTCCCCTGCTACCTTCCCCAATTTTTACTGCTTGATCAAATTGTAGACTACAGAAATAATAGATATGGGGAATTTGTATTTCATTGTAAAAGCTTCTGATTCAAATTAATCTTTCATCAATAATAGGAGGAAACAAATCTAAAAGGAAAACCAAATTAACATAAAAATAAAAAAATAATTTCTAAAGAAACTTCAAAATCCAAGTTTTCTAAAATAACCTTGAAATACTATTTTTAAAAATGACAACTGTGTTTTCAACATTTATGGGAAACTTCCAGAATTTGCTGTGGAAAAGTTTAGAATTTAATTTTAAATATTTTTCCATTAATATCATAGACTAATTGCAATAGACTAACGGGCTATAAGTTTTTGGTTCAAACCTAATACATCATCTGAAAAAGGAGAGATTTAACCACAAGTACATCCAACTAGTTTGGTATATATCATTGCTATAAATTGGTAGGATCTGTTAAAGTATTAAACTATATTCAATTTCATGGGGTATTGGGTGTGGAAATATTGTGAGGTGCTTAGCATGTCTTTACAATGCATTTCTCATTACATATTGGTTCTTTTGTTATCCTGACTCCTTGTGTCATTTTGAGAAGGTCAGTGCCAGTCAAAATATATTGGCATATATTTTAACCCTGCTTTTATAACTCATATTTATCCCACTACTTGGCATCTTTTTAAAAATGTTTCTGTAGTGTATTTCACTCTGCAGTGCCAAAACTAGAAATTATTATAAATGTGGAAAGAGATAAAAATGTGTTAAGTATGATTAAGGCTTTTATGATGTCAAGTATGTTTTCTTTTAAAAATCTTAGCTTTAAACAGACCATGAGTGACTTCCAGCAGTCCATTTATTTTCATACATTGGAGTATGGATAAATTTGGAAATGTTACAGACAATAGATATTTTCAAATATGTTCTTGTATCTTAGAGGAGGGGAGATTGCATGTAGAAAATACTTATAAATATACCTTAGTGACATCTACATTATAATTGACAAGACACCTTTTTTACTGTAATGAAGGAAACTTACCAGATGCAAGGGGTTTGATTTTCTGTCATTTTTCTTTTACAAATATATTTGCTGATGAAATGGATTTTTAGCAGTTTTATTTTTCACCCCACTGAGATGGGGAGAATTTTTAATTAATGTTTCAAATGAAGAGATAACTGAAGAGAATTTTTAAAGGTAAATTTGTTATAGATTTAGAACAAAAACTTTAGGACATCTGTACAGTTGTATCACATTTTACTTTTCAAGTTTGCTTGACAGGGTCAGTGCTGCTTGCCCATTCAACAAAGCTGGACAGCCTCCTAGTCAGCATCTCATTGGCCTTCGGAAAGCTGTCTACCGAACTGTTAGAGCCAACTTCCGAGCAGCAAGGCTGGCTACCCTCTATATGCTGAAAAAATATCCTTTTCTAGCTGTATGCAGATGAATGGACAGCAATATATATTTAGGTATTCTTGAAATATGAGTCAAATGTGTCTTCTAGAAATGGACTTAAAAGTGTGTATGGATATGTCTGTATGTATACTGTACTTGTATAATGTATATATACATACATACCTATATATATATTTTATTGAAGCTTATTTTCCTCAAAAATTCATTTTTTTCTCAAAATTCATCTTTAATTTTGTAATAAACTGGCAGGAAAGACAAGGTCTAGAAGGAGGATTCACCTTTCTGCCCTCACTGCCTAATTCAGTTTTAGAAGGAAAAAAATATTCCCTCTCTCAATACTTGCAGTGACTGGCACTAGGCTCTTGGTACTACTGGGTTTAGTGATTATGCTGATGATTGAGAAGATGACATTAAAAAGTCAGCTTCTCTTCACAATCTATTTAGCAGTAAAATAGCAGTAAAATTTCATGATTATAAAATCAGTAAATCGGGGAATAAACAATAAAAATTTATGATATCTTACATGGTTATAAATATAGGCTCAGTTTCTATAAACTGAATTGCTTTATGATATATAATTTTACAGAATTAGGATTTTATTGGGTAAATGTCAGAGAGAATTTTTTTAATAGCAATATGTATGCATGCTTGAGATAAAATGTAAAGTAAAACTTTTATTGGAATAGGTGATGGAATGTATGCCTTCTTTCAAGAATATCTTCAGTACAGCAAACTCTATGCTAGACACTGTGTTATTTAGCCCATATAGAAGAGACAAAAGTTTGATAAGGAAACATGTTCTCTAATGTTTCCTATCTCTCTAATGAAACTAAGTGTAAAAGTGAACACAATTGAATGTTTATTTGATATTTAAAGATCTTGCAATGCTTTGGGGATCATCAGATACTTTTAATTACTATAGGTCTAAGTATAACACATTGGTCTGAATGTCCCCTGACTCCTGCATCAGTGATTCTTTTAAACTAATGAGTTCTTTCCTATGTAATATTTTTAGGTTTTTTTGAACTGCACCAATGAATTTAGATATTTCTAATTCTTCCTTATCTTATCTGTTTTACCAATCAATATTTTCTGAATAGGACTAAGCAGTTTTGATATTTATGGCTTTTAGTCAGAGATCAAGTGTTAAAATTTTCCCTCATTTCTATTTTTTTCATCATTTCCTTTGATCTTTTCTTCCTTTTTAGTAAAGTTTATGGAAGTAAAGGCTCACTAACTTACTGTTAGTAGAATTATGACTTCATCATACCCTTCTGGAAAGGATTTTAGAATTATGATCAAAAAGCCTCTGTTCACTTTGACCCAGAAATCCTTACTACTAGGCTTAAGGTTCAAGGAGGTCAGTGACAGAAAGAAAGAATCCATCGGTAATCAAGCAGCACTTTTTGTAGGAACAGAACAAATGCCATTTCACTAGGGAATGACCAAACAGGTGGTGGTTCACAGATGCAGTAGAATATTTCCTTATTGTAAAACATGCTGGACGCTGAAAAGCATGAAAAGATTGTGTGAACTGATGCATAATGCAGGAAGCAGCATCCAGAAAACAGGGTACATGCCAACCACAGTGTGAATGGAACAAACAATTACAAAATAATGGACACTGAAGGCTTTAAAATGATAATGACCAAAGAAGAAAGATGCATGAGAAGACACCACTCTCCATCCTTGGCAGAGAGCATTCCAAATAACCTCATCCTTTTTTGGCATATTGCTCAGTTTTGCTGAACTATTTTTTCCTTCCTTTTTTCTTTTATTTCCATCCCATTGTTAGAAGAGATGGCCCTTTGTCTACAAAGTAAAAAAGGATACATTAGCAAATGTAGTTTATGGAAAAACTAGTGTAATCAGTAAATTTTATTATAATGTAAAAGAGAACCACATAGGTTAAAAAATTTAATTACTTTAGAACTTTTAAAAATATTGCACATTTGACTCTTACACAGTACAAACTCTTGACACAGGCTCCATGTTCCATCATCCAGGTATTCTTTCAAAGAACATAACCATTTTTTTTTTCTGACTGCTTTTATCATTTTTTGATACCTTTCAATGAAAAGTAGTTTTAGAGCCACAGGCTAGCTTTACTATTGTAAAGCTCTCCTGTTGCTGTCCAGTTGCAGGAAAGGATGGAATGCTTTATTGATGGTTTTATGATCTTTCTCTTTAACAGTGCTGCCTCATTGATGCAGCCCTTAGACCAGAGTATTAGTCAAAATGTGAAATGTTATTAGTCAAAATGTGAAATGTTAT
>JAJPUD010004555.1:137871-160926 GCA_023553655.1 Myrmecobius fasciatus | reverse complement strand
TATTAGTCAAAATGTGAAATGTTATTAGTCAAAATGTGAAATGTTATTACAACAAACAGAGGTTATATCATTCAATTGATCTAGCATTCAGGTACCACATAAAATGTGACTATAATATTAAATATTTAAATGTTTAATGTTACTGGACCTTGGAATTCTGTTAAACCAAACATTAAAGGCTTGGGAAATTAGTGATATTTATAAAAGTATGTTCTGGTAGTAAAAAAGGGATGAAAAAAAAAAGTATAGACACTGGCAATTTTGATTGGATCTGGATCTTTTTTCTTTGGTGCTGGGAAGTGCTGATGAAATCCTTTCAGTCCAGCTTGTATGGGTCAGAGACTAGGCTTGAGGACCATATTTCTTAACCCCAAGGCTCACTGTATCCAGGACCCCCTATTGCCACTCAGTATGACTAATGGGATGAGGTCACACAGATTCATGTTGTTGAAATGAAGAGGCTCCTTCCTGCTCCCTGACCAATCAAGTGGTCAGAAGCAGGCCAGCTTCCTATGGGACTCTGTGCTAGCAATTAGTAAAATATCACTTTGATGCTACTTCTGAGATAGAGAATATTGTTAACAGAAGAAGAGAAAGGTTCTCCTGGATGTTGAACAAACCCCTTGGGGGAAGCATAAGGATGCTTCAGCATTCCTTCAGGATTTTCTCCAGCCAGCCATATTACATGACAGTCACTTAGCAGCATGGCCTTCACTTGCTTTAATTGGAGATGCAGATGTTCCTGAATCCTGAATCATGCTGTTATCATAGACTCTTCAAAAAAGCCAATGTCAGGGTTTGTCCTTGGCTTTATCCCATCAGGTCTATAGCTCTTTTCTAGACTGTCATCAAGGAAACATTAGGCATATTTTCTGTATTTTATGTGTTTGTTGGGTCAGGAACACATTTCACATATCTTAGAAGGATTCCCTCCCCCCCCCCCAGAAAGGACCAAAGTAGAGGGCTCAGTGCTTACTTAGCTAGATGTATGCATTCATCTGGTTTTTCTACCTATTAGACTCTGAATAAGTACTAGTATTCAAAATTCAAATTAGACAAAAGTGAAGTCTACCCTTCTAAAAAAAAAGTGTTAAAAATTATGATTGCTAACAGTAATTTGGTACAAAATGTTTCATCGCCTTTTCTGTTCTCTTAGTACAAAAACTCAGTTGGTGTTTGCCTTAATTCTCACTTAACCTACCCTCTGAATTCGGAGAGTGACAACGTGACCAACTACATCTGTGTGGTACCTTTTAAGGAGCTAGGCCTGGGCCTGAGTGAAGAACAGGTGTCAGAGGAAGAGGCACATAATCTGACAGATGGCTTCAGCCTGCCTGCATTAAAGGTAATTTGTCTTTTGTGGAAAAGGTGCTTGCTGGATCAGTGTACAAAAGCTGCCATTGGGTCTATCAGACAAAAAGGTTTTACCACTGTATTAACAAAACAAACCCAGAAGGAACAGCGACAGTGTATTGGGAAAGATTTTTGATGTCTAGAAAATATATGTTAATAGTTTAATACTCTTGTTATGTATATTTAAAGTTCTGTTTTTTCAAACTTTTAAAAATATTCTAAATCTTATTCTCCCTCCTCCCATTTTTTATTTTTTTAAATTCATTTTAATATTGCTGTAATTTTATGGTAGCTTAGCTTCCACATATCAGTGAACCTTGAGATCATAATATTTAATTTAAGGAGGGATGGCTTAAAAAGAGATGTTACTAGAGTCACATAATTTTCTTCATATATATTTTACCCTTTCCCATCTTAAGAGTAAACCATAATAAACATCATAGACTATTAAGAAACCTTAATAATCATTTAATCCAGGTTCTTAATCTTAAGAGATTCTTTGCATCATTCCTAGAAGTTGAGATTTGGGAGGTTGTGGGGGTTCGTGTGATTCATATTTTATAGTTCAAAGTAGATCTGGAAGGAAACTCCAAAGCCCTCTACTTCAGTTGTGTTCGACTCTGCATGACCCTATTTGGGGTTTTCTTGGCAAAAATGGCCATAGTTTTTGGCCATTTCCTTCTGAAGCTCATTTTACAGATGAGAAAACTGAGGCAAACAGGCTTAAGTGACTTTCCCAGTATCATCCAGCTAGGAAGTGTCTGAGCTGGATTTGAACTCGGGTCTTCCTGACTCCAGGTCCAACATTATGGCGCCACCTAGCTTCCATACTGACTGCCACTAATGTGGGAGTTTCTGTGTTTGCTCCATTCTACTGTCTTGTGTGAGAAGTAAAATACCCACGTAAATTAAGGAGATGGAGTGGGAGAGAATCAGGCAAAATCCCATGAGCAATAAGAACTTAAAAGAGTCAATTATTTCCCTAGAAATTGTACAATTTTTTTTAATTAAAAGCTTTTTATTTACAGAACATATAAGTGATTTTTCTACATTGACCTTTGCAAAAGTTTTTTTTTGTTCCAAGCTTTTCCTCTCCTTCCCCCTACCCCTAGATGGCAGGTAATCTACATATCTAATATATACTAAATATGTTAAATTATATGACAAATCCAATATATATATTCATATCTATATAGTTATCTTACTACACAAGAAACATCAGATCTAGAAAGAGAGAGAAAAAAAAATCAAAAACAAAATGCAAGGAAATATTCACAGAAAGCGTTAAAATGCTATGTTGTGCTCCACACTCAGTTCCCACAGGCCTCTCTCTGGATGTATGTGACTATCTTCATCGCTGAACAATAGGAACTGGTTTGAATCATGCCATTGCTGAAGAGAACCATGTCCATCAGAATTGATCATCATATAATCTTGTTGCTGTGTATAATGTTCTCCTGGTTCTGCTGATTTCACTCAGCATCAGCTCATGCAAGTCTCTCCAGGCCTCTCTGAAATTCTCCTGCTGGTCGGTTCTTACAGAACAATAATATTCCATAACATTTATATTCCATAATTTATTCAGCCATTCTCCAATTGATGGGTGTCCTTTCAACTTCGTTTCTAGCCACTACAAAAAGGGCTGCTACAAACCTTTTTGCACATGTGGGTCCCTTTCCCTCCTTTAAGATCTCTTTGGGATATAGGCCTAGTAGAAACACTGCTGGGTCAAATGATATGCACAGTTTGATAACTTTTTGAGCATAGTTCCAAATTGCTCTCCAGAATGGTTGGATCCCTTCACAGTTCCACCAACAATGTATCAGTGTCCCAGTTTTCCCACATCCCCTCCAACATTCGTCATTATCATTTCCTGTCATTTTAGCCAATCTGACAGGTGTGTAGTGGTGCCTCAGAGTTGTCTTAATTTGCATTTCTCTGATCAACAGTGATTTGGAGCACCTTTTCATGTGACTAGAAATAGTTTCAATTTCTTCATCTGAAAATTGTTCATATCCCTTGACCATTTATCAATTGGAGAATGGCTTGAATTCTTATATATTTGAGTCAATTCTCTATATATTTTAGAAATGAGAACTTTATCAGAATCTTTGAATGTAAAAATGTGTTCCCAGTTTATTGCTTCCCTTCTAATCTTGTCTGCCTTCATTTTGTTTATACAAATTTTTTTTAACTTGATATAGTCAAAATTATCTATTTTGTGATTAATGATGATCTCTAGTTCTTTAATCACAAATTCCTTCCCCCTTCACAGGTCTGAGAGGTAAACCATCCTACGTTGTTCTAATTTGTTTATAATATCATTCTTTATGTCTAGATCATAAATCCATTTCGACCTCATCTTGGTATATCATGTTAGGTGTAGGCCAATACCTAGTTTCTTCCATATTAGTTTCCAGTTTTCCCAGCAGTTTTTGTCAAATAATGAGGTTTTATCCCAAAAGCTGGGGTCTTTGGGGTTACCAAACACTAGATTACTATTGTCATTGAGTATTTTGTCCTGTGAACCTAACCTATTCCACTGATCCATTACTCTGTTTCTTAGCCAATACCAAATGGTTTTGATGACCACTGTTTTATAATATAGTTTTAGATATGGTACTGCTAGGCAAATTGTACAATTTTTGATTAGAACAGAACTAAGCATTCATTTAGGGCAGTGGTTCTCAAAGGATGAGTTGCAAAGGTATAAAACTTATCATTGGAAATCCCATCATTTTCCCCCACTCCATTCTTTCCTTATATGCTTTATAATAGAGAATAATACTGTACTCTGCCCATACAAAAAAAAAAGTTTGAGAACCACTCATTTATTGTAATGCTTCATTTTGCTGAACCCATTTGTTTACTTAAAGGCCAATGCTTCCCAGTAATGTGATCAGAAATGCATATCTTGAGTGCAATTTTTTTTTTAAATGGAAGTGATTTCTTTCTCCAGAAGCTTAAAAATCTGAGAAAGGAGGCAAAATTCAGTCAGAATGTTGCTACAAAGATCTGTCCAATGTCTTAAAAATAAGAGATTCTCTCCTTAAATACCTCAGTCTTCCCTTGGTGGGACACAGGCCTTTTTAGATAGAAAAACTTCAGGTATAAATCTCAATAAAATATACACTTTTTTTGAGGTGAAATAACAAAAACCATTGTCTCATAGTTTGTCAGAACACTGTCTTCTCTGTACATAGTACTGCTCTAGCCTGGGAGAGATTAGAAATTTAAATAAGATAGTCTGCCCTTTTGGAGAAGATGATATGAATGGATATAATATAAAATAACATGGTATTGTCTATCAAAGTTATAAGCCACCTGTTGTGTGAGTTCTGGAGTGTTTAGGGGGATATTACTGACGAAGATCTGGGAAAGCTCCATGGGAGAAATAAACTTCCAGGGGTGGCTGTAGAAACTCAGCAGGCAAAGAAACTTAGGGAGCAGCTTGAAAAGAAGCCCAGGTGCTAGGTCAGTGTGGGCCTTGTACCCAGGAGAACCGAGCTAACTTGCCTTGAGACTCAAGTCTGTGAAGCAGGGAATATCATGAAGATTGGAGAGATTGGGGGCAGCTAGGTGGCACAGTGGATAGACCACCAGCCCTGGTCTCAGACACTTAACACTTCCGAGCTGTGTGACCCTGGGCAAGTCACTTAACCTCAATTGCCTCAGCAAAAAGCAAAAAAAAAAAAAAAAAAAAAAAGAAAGAAGATTGGAGAGATTGGATAGTGCTAACACTATGGTGAACCTTAAATGCCAGGGAGAGGAGTTTGCTTTTAGTTAGGAAGCATTGGTAGACATGACACTTCCACACAGGAGGAAGATTCATTTGCCAGAAAATTCCAAGAAATGACCAGGATCTCTTTGCTTTTACAGAGTCATACAGGTCTTGATAATTTTTTTTCTTTTTTTTTTTCTCTGTCTAGTATCTATAAACAGTGTCAAAATTTGTAGTATTTTTAACACATATAATTTTAACCCTTATTTCCCATAATACTGAAAATAATTTTAAAAGAAACATACATTCTTTAGGTACATACCAGCATGAAACTATATAACTAACTGCTTCTCCCTCACCACTGCCCACCAAAAGATTAATCTGAGACAGGAAGGGCTCAAGAAGAAGGATTTGGGGAAGGGTAAATGGGGCAGTAGAGGGAACAGAGGTTTAATGATTTCCTAGGGTCAGAGATTCCTGGAAATGGGTGGCTCTTGATAGACTTCTGACGACTGTAATCAGGCCCTCTCTCCCTGTTGGCCTCTGTCTCCAGCCTGCCTCCTGTTTCTAGCATTCACTTATTCAAATGGACCTGTGATCTCACATCAGTGATTTCCTCCTTTGGGGCCTATACTGAAAGAGATGTGAGGTCATGAAACATTGTTAATTGGCACAACTCATGGGATCTCACTGTTAACATTTCTTCATCTTGGTAGGATCCTTTACCAGAAGTTCTTTTGGTCTCTTGGGAATTAGAATTATTTTTAGTATGTCAGTAGTCCTAAGAAAATTACTGTTTGTAATGGTAGATTGCATATTTCAACCAACATTCTTGCTACCTCACTTTTGAATTTATAATTTTAATACACACATATGTATAACATGCCAGGTCTAGGTCTTGTATGTTTTTCTACTGTGGGAAGAATTTCACTTGCATGTACTTTTGAAGTGAACATAATTGCTATATTATGTCCATGTAATAATCAGAATGGAAGAAATCTATTTGGATAGCCTAGTGAAGAAGGCCTGCGGCTTTGGTTATGGGTGGCAAACAGTACATTCCATTGCGTAGATTGGTGGGAAGCAAGGGACCATTATGCAGCAGGATAACATTAATAGTCCCAAAGCCTTGGCATTTGAGTTACCTGATTTGCCTATAACGATATTTGAATGTAATTTGAGTCGTTCAGTAAAAATCAACAGTCAGGACTGGGTTTTTATACAATCAAAGCAATGCTCATTTATAATTTTGTTTAGTTTTTCAGTTGTGTCCAACTCTTCATGATCCCTTTTGATGTTTTCTTGGCAGAGTTATTGGAGTGGTTTTGCCATTTCCTTCTGCTCATTTTACAGATGAGAAAAATGAGGCAGTCAGGTTTAAGTACTTGTTCAGGGTCACCCAGTTAGTACATATCAGAGGCTGTATTTGAGCTGAGTATTTCCATATTCCAGGCTCAGCACTCTGTCCACTGTTGTCAGCTGGCTATCCTATCATTAAAACAATTTTACTTAGATTTGATGTAATGCTCCTAATATCAGAAGATAGGGAAGATAGAAGGGGAAGGATTGTTCTAACTTTTTCTACAGTTTAAAAAAAATCAAAGAAAATAATTAATTGATTATCTCTCTTTTTTAATCCCTGAATACGTTTCAGATTTTGATCATCAACTGGTTCCTTTAATTCTTTTGTTAGCTTCCTGCTTTTGATTTAATTTTGACTCCCTTCAATAAAACCCTTTTTATCTTTGCCCTTTAAGCTCCAGTTTTATCTGACTTGCCACAAGGTTGAACTTTCCTGTCCTCACTTGGTCAGCCCTCATTTTTGGACTATGATTTCTAGGGTATATACACCCCTGGCCCTTGCCACCATATTCTCTTCACTTCATCTATTTTTAATTATATTTTAGGCCAAGTTTATTTTAACGATGTCCATATCTTTTACTGTCCTCTTCATGCTGGAAATGAGCTAAAATTAAGCCTTGATAATGTGTTATAAAAGATGCTGAATCAAAAGCAGCAGTTATCCATTGCAGGTAAGTAGAGTTTTTTGAGTGGCCAGTGATGCTGGCAGTACCCAGAATGTGTGGGACCTCCATTGTTGGCATCTTCACAAGGAAATCTTTCCCTTGGAGGATCTGCCAGGCTTGAAATGAAATTTTTTAGATACAAGCATCTGATGTAAATATGGCAAAAGATTTTTTTTTTCAGCCTAGAGGTGGACTTCATGCTTTCATGGCCTGGACTTCCTTTTTTACATTGTGTGTCCCATGTCTCTTCTCAGGAAAGCCCCCATGTCTCTTCTCAGGAAAGCCCATGGCAACCTCTTAGCATGGCTTCTAGAGTCCAGCTGCACATTCCCTACCTTCAGTTCCTATTCTAAATCACAAACTCGTAGCTCTTGAACACAGCTCTTTTCTCTTGAGAATCAGTTGACAAAATCATATCCAATTAGTGTGATGAGTCTTTCTGAGGGAATCCACTTGTCTTGACAGGGCAGAATATATAAACTCTGATGCCGCAACTTGCATCCAGCTCTGGGGTCCCAATTCTCCCTTTTTCTCCTTGTCTCTACCAGGCATCTCTGGTGTCTTCTTATCTCTAGGAAGAAATACTGGCTCCTCTACTTGCCACATATAAGCCCTTTGAGAACAGGTCCTTGCCTGACTTTTTCGATGTAACTCACATAGTCCACGCTTCAGCTAAGTTGATCTTGACTCATTCCTTGCAAATGGCATCCCTCTGCCACCCCTTGCTAGTTAGTGAAGACTTGTCATTCCTCCTTGTGCAATATTTCTTCCATTCTCCAAGTTAAAATACCGTGATTGTTCAGTTGATAGCAGGATTTAGAGGAACACTAAGATCTATAGTTATTTAAAACTTTTAGGAGTTCTCGTAGAGTTGTTTACCCAAGATTTTAAGGGTGGTGGCACTAGCCCAGAGCTATTCTCAATCTGTTACCCATTAATAACTGTCACCATGATCCCTAACCCAATGATTCATGTTCCTTTTCAAGCACCAGGTAATAGAAGAACAAGCCAACAAATTAAACCCTCCAGTTTCTTTTTCTTCATGTTGAGTCTTAGTGCTTTCTGTAGCCTTTGCCATCCTCACTTTCTTCTGGCATCCCCAAATTTCCACTCTTGAGCTCTTTCTTTCTGATTCTCCCTCCGCTTCATGCTCTCAGTGTGCACATATCACACCACTCACAATTAGTTTTCCTCGAGCTGTACTCCACTTTGTCTTCATTTTCTCTCCAAAACCTTCTCTTCCACTTGTTTTATGTCTTAGGTCCTCAAATCCTGGCTCTGCTGCACACTAGCCACACCATCTCTCCTTCCCAGGTCCCAGGTGTCTCATGGCTAAAATGAGGACAGTGATGTTATTGGAGGAGCTCCTTCCAGCTCTGAGGCTGTGGTCTTGCCACCTTTTACTTTTGTGAATCCTGTCTCCATACTCAGGGCACAATGGTTTCCTATATCTTTTATTTTGCCTGGATTTTTGCACAGCCAGCCCTTTTGTTTCCTGGCATTAACTCCAATGCTCTTCACAAATCCTTAAGCTCAGATATCTTGCCACCTTGCCTCTGATCACTGTGGCTCCTTTCTTCCCTTTCTGGTCTCTGTATCCCTGTCCCTCTGACTCAGTATCAGTTATTCCAAATTTCCATTCTGCCCTTTCAGTGCCAGTAGCATTTGTACCTATGAAAATGGTAAAGGTAATGTTGAGTTACTTAGGAAAACTGCTAAAGTGAACCAAAAAAGTGAACTGCTAAAAGTGAACCAAAAACTATATTAGAATACAGCTTCATCCCATACAATATTGGAGGAAGGAATAAAGAAGTTTTTTATGCTTCCTTCCTTTTTCTTTCTTTTTTTTTTGTTGTTGTTGTTAAGGCAATTGGGGGTAAGTGACTTGCCCAGGGTCACACAACTAGGGAATGTTAAGTGTCTGAGACTAGATTTGAACTCAGGTCCTCCTGACTTCAGGGCTGGTGCTCTATTCACTACGCCACCTAGCTGCCCCCTCTGCTTCCTTCCTTTTGCCTTTTTTTTTTTTTTTTTTGCATTGGGGAATTTGGCATTCCCACTTATGTCTTCATTCCTTGGATCTACTTTCCAGAATATTTTTATTAACCTGTCAAAAAATGAAAAAAGTACGATGGCAGCCAACCTGAGGAAGTAATAAAGATCTTTTCCTTCAACAAGCTTGTATCACATGTCATTTCATATGATCATTCCTGCTGTTCCTGAAGAGTTTGCTCCAAAGATTATACAGGTGTCTTTGTAGCAACTTTAATGCCTTTGAAAGACTTGTTCCTCACAAGTATATGTGTAGAGAAGTCCAAGAGAAATCTTGTGCCTTTCTGGGTGAACCATTATGGCTCCCACCTTCCCTGATTTGCTTAAAAGCTACATTCTGTAATGGCCTATATCTAGAGATGATCTTAAGTTCTAGAGTGAAAAGTTAAGAAGTGTTCCTCTTGGTAACTGAGATTCTCTGATTAGAAATTCCTAAGTGCCATGGTTATGGAATTGACTGGGACACTGGTTTGCCCCATTTTAGGACTAGTTGTACAGACCTCTTTATAGAGATGGAATAATGTCGCCCACCCCACCAAAGGCAAGCTAAGTTAAGGTTTTCTATGGTCATGGAGCACTTGGGGAAAAAAAATCTGATCGACCCCCCCCCTTTTTTTTTCTTTAGGTTTTATTTCAACTTTGGGTAGGACAGAGTTCAGAGTTCTTCCGGAGGCTGGCACTGCTTCTCTCTACTGTGAATGCACCCCGAGGGCCCTTTCTCACACCTGCCCTTTCCTCTCATCGTGTCCTATATGATGTGACTCAAGGTCTACCTCACGCACATGCTGCCTGTTTGGAAGAACTGAAGCGCAGCTATGAATTCTATAGATACTTTGAAACTCAGCATCGGTCCGAGGCGCAGCGTTTGTCCAAAACAAAGCAGAAGTCAAGAGAACTGAATAGTCTTCACACAGCAGTGCGCAGCCTCCAACTCCATCTGAAAGCATTGCTGAATGAGTGAGTAGGGCTTCGGGTGGGAGTGGACCTTGTCCAGGATTTTTTAAGCTTTGTTCTTTTCAGGTTGTCTTTTTGTTTGTCTTTCATTCTTGAAGAGGACAATGGCATCAGGGAGGTGGTGCCAGGACATGCAAGTGAACTGGATTTAAGTGAGGGAGGGCTGGACAAAGTCACCAACCTCACTTTCTTCTCCGGAGTCATCTGGACCCATTGCCAAGATATAGATGGCCCTGGGGATGGCCCTGGATGCTATAGGAGACCTTGGCCTTTTTAAGCTAAGGTCTTTTAACAGGTTGACTGAGGCAATCACTCATTCAGTGATTAAAGCTAGGTAAGAGTTGAGGCAAATAATGGCCTCTTTTTTACCTAGTCAAAAAAATATTAATCTGGGAAAGGAACACTCTCAGGGTTTCTGACCAAAACAGAAATAATTGCTATTTATATTCCCTCTGAACCAATCAGGGCCCAAATGGTGAGGTCTAAGTGGGGCTTGACCTGGGAGCTATTATTGGCCAATCAATGAGAGCCAGAATGATTTGGGTTTAAAAATGATCCTTAAGAGAGAAATCTAACTGAAAAAAAAAAAAAAAAAAAACAAGATATCTTGGGAGGGTTCAGAGACCAAAATTACCATTCCTTTAGGCAAAAAACCATTCCTTGCAGGTAAAGATATGATTCCCTGTTAAGGACCATGCCTAAGTGTGAAGGGTCAGGTCAGATCTGTGGAAAGTCCCCACAGCTGTGAATTATAATACACTTGAAGGAATTGCAAAGCAGATGTTGCTTGTGAATTGGGAATGAAATAAATTGGAGGCAAGATAGAAGAGGAGAGAGGTCAGAGAATGTAATTTCCTCTCAGTCTCCTTGTATCGTTATTATCCTCTCACTTGAAGGGATCTATTCTACTGGTCAGAATTAGCTCCCTAGCAGTCACTAGCAGGTGGCTCCCATAACAATTCCCTATGTGGACAGAGGGAAAGGAAGAAGGAAATAAATGAAATGAAACTGTTTGTCCCACTGACCTACTCACAGAAGTTGTTGTTTGTCCTTTATTCTCAAAGAGATCCATGATATCAAGGAGATGATGTCATGACATGAATCAAGGAAAATTATGTCAGAAGGTAGATAAAAAGAGGAGTGTAGAGTTAAATCCAGGCTCCTTAAAGATGGTTTGTGATCTTTAAAGTTGGAGGGTAAATATGATTTTGTTACATTTTGAGTCATTAGCAATATTTGCCTTTCCTAATTTTAATGGCTAGAATAGGAAAGAACATAGCACTATGGCAAATAATACAAATGACATGGTACTGAAGGAATTGTATGAGATAAGAGCAAAAAGAAGAAATAGTTGATAAATTAGGATACTTGTAGCTGTTTTACATTTGGACCATTAAATTGGAACCTCCAGTTTCAGAGAATAATTCACTGTGACAAAATAACTTGAATTTTCTAATTATTTTTTTAAAAAGCCATCTTAGCATTTTCAAGGAACATATATATATATACTTTGTTCATGGAAAACCTCTTCATAAAACTTCAGTCTGAGTAATAAAATTTGTCTCAGGACAGAGAAATATTCCTTCCTCTTCAAAAAAATCAAATCAAATCACAAATGCACAAAATTGTGCATACACAATATTCCAGAACTACCTCTCTAAGGGAATAAGCATTTTTAATGAAAGGTGCACTGAATCTTTTAGAATTATAACCTATCAGTTTTGTGATGTGACCATATATACCAATACAGGATTGTATTACAACCATTATTACTGTCAAACATAATACAGTACTGCTTAACCTTGTAAATATTTTTTTGAACAATCTTTACATGTTTGTAAATTTTTACAGCTTATATCTCTTTCTGCTTTCCTTTCTTACCTAGGGTTATAATTCTTGAAGACGAACTTGAAAAGCTTGTTGGCACTAAGGAAGCAAGTGCCCTAGCATCAGAGGCTTATCAAATCCTGGAGCAGAAGTTAAAGTTGCTCCAGCCTCGAGTACAAGCGAGCAACAGTTGCTGGGAAGAGGCTCTTTCTCAAGTAGATAAACTGGTACGAAGAAATTCAGATAAAAAAGGTATGTTTGAAAAGTTCCTCTGGCAAACACTTCTTAATCAGACCTTATTGTTTATTTAATCCTGGTTTCATTCCTCAGATATGTTGTTTAGTTCACTGGATCCAGATTGAAGATGACTTCATAGATTTTCCTGATTTTATAATGTTGAATTTACTATATGTATGTGATGGCATCAGGGCAGATACAAAACTGACTAAAGGATTTTTACATAGCAATAAATTAAATTAAGAGCCTCATTTAATATTACTTAGCACTTAAAATATTCCAGTTTAGATATAACCAAACAGAATATACAAGCATGTGATCTTTGCCTTTTATCCCACAAGTAAGCATTCAAAAATGATAAGACCAATGGATACATACCTTCTCTTATAGTGTGTATAAATACATCTGTATATATGTTTATTTGTACATGTGTAGCCTGGGTATAGTGCTAACCCACTCATTGGCAAAATAGTCTTTGGGATGTGATGGCTAATGATGGCATCTGGCTGTCCTTTCTCTCTTTGGGCTAGCCAGCTCACTTCAACATACATTCATGCTGTCAAGTTTCAGGAACTTTCCTGGAGCTGAGGACCAGTTCTAAGCAAGACCATACTTTTACAACTACCTTTAATTACACTGAGAGTAGTCTTTTTTGGGGGAGAAAATAGATGCCTACTACTTGCCACTGTGTGACTCCTGAGTACCCCATCAGTGTACTTATTTATAGAATGCAGTCATAAGAACCATTATCTCTTAAAATATTAACTTAAAAAAAAGGCGGAAACCTTGAAACCTTGTCCTTGAAAACATGTCATATACCAAATAGAAGACAAAAGATTAATAAAATTTGGCAGTGCAATTGTAAACCTCAGTCACACTTTCCCACCAACTGAATGCAGATCTGTGAAAGATAATGGGTCCATAATGAATAGGGAAATCCCTGTGCCTCAGATACTCACAGCTCTGGACTGTAAACCTGGATTCTGGCTCTCTATTTTGCTCTGTACTACCTGTTCTGATCCAAGCCTTTTTGCTCTCCAGTTAGACCAAGCTACTTCTTCTCTATTCTCATGTGATGGAAACTGTATTGAACTGGTTTAGTAAAGCAGGAGCAGCAGCTCTGAGCCTGAGAGTAGCAACTTTCCCTGTCTGTTTCCTTGGGGTAGGTGCTGAAGTTAGGCTTTTTCAGTTACAAGCAGTTACCTAACCCAGATCTGATCATAGGAGCTCAAAGGAGTTTCTTCCTCAAGATAGAAAGAATAGTGGAGGACAGTATAGTCAAATCCATGAAGGATTTCCCTTCTCTCTGACTATAGATGTGGTGAAGGTCAATCTGCTCAGCCAGCACCTCACCCAGGAGGCCCGATTCTGCTTAATTCCCCTCATCTCCCAACTCCTGCAGAACTCTCCTCCAGTGAGCTCTGAGCACACACAAAGCAGCCAGGTTTCAGGTAGCTCTCTCTGTGCTATCTCCTGATTCTCCTCTGATCCTCCTGATTTTATTTGAGGCAAGATAATTTCTGCCTTTAGCTGTAGCTTCTGTTTCTTCTCATTCTTCTGATCTCTAACTTCTGTTCCTGTCTCTTAAAATTTTTAATAACTTCAAATCAGGGTTCCCAGGAGTAGTAGCCTAGGTCTAATTCAGGATTAAAAAACTCAAAGGCCATAATAAATACAGAGTCCATAGGCATAACCAAGTATTATGTCATTTCCCATATTCTCACTTAGATAATTGATAGTTTCTCTTATCTAGCCCTTAAAATATTGAAAAAATTTGTAGGTGAGTAAATGAATGAACAAGGATGTTTCATATCCAACTCTTCTCTTGTACCTTTGATGTGTTTTCTTTTTTTTTTAATATATAAAGCTTTTTATTTACAAAACATATGAGTGATTTTTCAACATTGACCTTTGCAAAAACTTTTTTTTCCCAAGCTTTGATTTTAAAAACAAGAGTCTAGGGCAGTTAGGTGGCTCAGTGGATAGAGTACCAGCCCTGAAGTCAGGAGGACCTGAGTTCAAATCTGACCTCAGACACTTAACACTTCCTAGCTGTGTGACCCTGGGCAAGTCACTTAACCCAAATTGCCTCAGCAAAAAACAAAACAAAGAAACAAAAAAACCCAAGAATATGTTTCAGAGAAAAGCTTAGCTTAATTAAAAAAGCTTTGCAATTTCTAAATACAATCAAGCTCTCTATTCTCTTCCTAATCATGTCTAGACCCAGCTCATTGTCCATACATGATATTTGCCTAAGATATATAATTCATATTCTCTCTCTCTCTTTCTCTCTCTCTCTCTTTCTCTCTCCCCCATCTACCTATCTATAACTGATGGACAGACTCTATGAACTATCTAACCAACTTCTTTTTTTTAATAAAGCTTTTTATTTACAAAACATATGAGTGATTTTTCTACATTGACCTTTGCAAAAACTTTTTTTCCCAAGCTTTTCCCCTCCTTCCCCCCACCCTCCACCCCTAGATGACAGGTAATCTAATACATGCTAAATAGGATAAATTATATGACAAATATAATACATGTATACATATCTATACAATTATCTTACTGCACAAGAAACATCAGATCTAGAAAGAGAAGAAGAAAAAACAACCTAAGAAGGAAAACAAAATGCATGGAAATATTCACAGAAAGCGTTAAAATGCTGTGTTGTGGTTCACACTCAGTTCCCACAGGCCTCTCTCTGGATGTATATGACTATCTTCATCGCTGAACAACTGGTTTGAATCACATCATTGTTGAAGAGAACCATGTCCATCAAAATTGATCATCATATAGTCTTGTTGCTGTGTATAATGTTCTCCTGGTCCTTTGATGTGTTTTCAAACAGATCCTCTCAGTACATTTACATGAGCATTTTCTATCTTCAGAACAGTCTCAAGGTGCTTTTCTAAAATGAATAATTTTTCTCTAAACTTCTCTGCTAAAATGTCCATATATGAAAAAGAGTGATCCACATTTCCATTTTTATCTGAGGGAGTGAAAGAAGTGTGTTTGTATGTGTATGTGTGTGTGCACATACACATACACATGTCATCAATATTTTAAGTGATCTATAATTTCATTAACATGATTCTCCATTGACAGAGATCATGACTTCTCATTGAGTTAGTTTCAGTTGACAAAAAAAATTCATCACTTAGTGCCCAAACTTCTGGGGATAAACCTCTCCAAACTTAGGAAGGAAGCACAAGATTCTTTTGATATACCACTGGTGTTCTTAGAGATTTTTAGATACTTAATGACTGAATATAAAAGGCTCAATAATTCGAGACAAGAGGCTTTATGAGTAAAGTTTTTCTTTGAATGTAAGTTGTTTGGCTATTTAAAATGGCATTTAAGAAAGAAATTGCTATAAATACATGTAGGAATATAAATTATTCTATTTTGTAGGTTCATGATCTCTTTACCTCCCCTTGGTAAGAAGAAAAAGACTTGGAAAAAAGAAACATTATTTTAAAGGGGAAAAAAAGCTTAAGACAGTATTCCTAGGCCACATCAACTCAAATCTAATTTATATATAATGCTAGTTCCTATTTCTTTCTAACAGTCATTTAGAATTTTTTTAATAGAAAAGGAGCTCAGTTGGTCGAGTAGTAAGAATGAGGTTATGTACAAAATACGCAAACGAACCAAATGAAGCCCACAAACCCATGTTACATGACTGTCCTGTGAAATATTTGCAAAAAGACCTAGATTAGAAGCACACAGAGGAAAAGCCATAGAAGGGTTGCAGTCTACATCTTCGGAAGGGGTAGCCACACAGATAAGACCATGGACTCATTAACATAGTGAAGCCTCTCCTTTTAAATTTGACCTTTTTCATTTTTTAAAATGTGACTGATTTGTACTTACAAAGAACTTTGTCTTCTAAGCAGCACCTGTTAGGATGACTGACTCATCAACATTTTCTCTTATGTTTGGTTAACATGGAATTTTGGTCTGACTCATGTGACCCACAGTGGCTCACACTTTTCAGTGGCTAGTAAGATTAGTCAGGGTTTTATTCTTCTAATCATCAGTTTGTCTAAAGGTAATTCAGTGTCACCAGATTTAATGTTTTGTCAGACTGAACAAGCTTTTAGTCAGAAACATTTTTATACATTTGTCACAGGAAACTAGTTATCTTGACATGTTTCAAGATTGCTATTTGAGTTTATATCCAAAATATAATTAGTAAAATAGTTTTCCCCTAATGTACAAGTTTGATATTTACCCAGAATTAGAATTTAGCATGCCTAAAAATTTTCACTATTAAATAGATTGATTTGCCCCACTCCTAGAGTTTCTGATTATATTTTACAGAAGCCAGAATACCTTTGGTGTATCAAGTCAATATACTCATTCATCTTTGGAAGCTTTACTTTGTTATTAACTGTATTTCTACAGCATAAATATATGATACATTATATAAGTATATATAATGTACAATATCAATATATAATATAAAAAGTGAAAAAATATTTTTGACATGTTTAGTCATTTTCAGTCATGTCTGATTCTGCATGATTCCATTTTAGAATTTTCTTGGCAAAGATAATAAAGTTGTTTGCCATTTCCCTTTTCCAGCTCCTTTTACAGAGGCAGAAACTGAGGCAAACAGGGTGAAGTAACTTGCCCAGGGTCACACAGCTAGGAAGTGTCTGAAGCCAGATTTGTATTCAGGAAGGTGAATCTGACTTCAGACCTGGCAGTCTATCCACTGTGCTATCTAGTTGCCCTTGAAAACTTAATAACTATTTCTTTAATTAGATTCTGTAGAATGAAATATAGCCATAAGTTTCCAAGGCTAATCTACATTTTCATCTTCATATCTTTAGTTAATCAATATCCACTTTAGTTTATTGTGGTAAAAAGCATCATTACCATGACACTGTTAAATTGTTCAGTATTAGAAAATTATTTTTTATCTGTGCTTTAACCTGTCATTATTTTCAATAATTTAATGCATCTAAATTTGGTGGATCATCATCATCTTTTCTTTGTCAAAATATGATCCATGGCATAACTAAGCACAATTGTGAACACAGGGCATATCTATCCTGTGCCCTTCTAACCTTCTCCCCTTTCAACGCTCTGGTGCCCAGTTCCCAGCATCCTGAGTTATGGTTCCATTCTATCACTTTCACATTTTGCCAAAATCTCCTCTCTCAAAGCTCATCTTTCTGTTCTTATAATAATGGATGCAAATGTGTTCATAACCATCAGCATTTTGATCGGGGGGGGGGAGGAAGAATGGAAAGAAAAAGATGCCATCATCTTAAAAAGTGACTTCTCTTGCGGAAAAGAACTGTGATTTTTTGGCCATATCCCCAGCACTTAGAAGAATGCCTTCCACATAGTACGTGCTTATTAATTGTTCACTGAGTTTGTGATGGGAATTCTAGGACTTTTAGCAAGTTGTTTAGGGGAGAGGTTTGGTAGTAGGTAGGTGCTAAAGAATCTGGGGAATCATATTATCCCCAGAAATAATTTGTTATAAACAGACAACCTAAAATGTGGCATAACTTAAGTACTGTATGCTAAGCTTTGATGTCCAGAAAAAAATGCATTTATTTGTTTGAAACATTTAGTTCTTATTTATAGTTTTGGTACTAGTACTGCTGAAGTAAACAAAAGAAAGGTGGTTTATAAATGGATTACAGCTTTTATAGAATATTCTTTCACATATTTTTATAGAATATTTATTTAGGTTTTTTTTGTTTTTGTTTTTGTTTTTGTTTTTTTTTGTTTGTTTTTTTTTTTTATTAAAGCTTTTTATTTGTATAACATATGTATGGGTAGTTCCCCAACATTGATCTTTACAAAGCTTTCCATTACAAATTTTACCTCCAGTCCCCTCCCCTCCCCTAGATGGCAGGAAGTCCACTACATGTTAATAATGTTGAAATGCTTGAGAAGTTATGCGAGAAAAATCCTGTCTACAAGAAAAAAAAAAAAAGAATCAGAGAAAGGCAACACAATGCAAGCAAATGTCAATAGAGATCATGAAAATGTTATGTTGTGGTCCATATTTCATTTCCCTCTCTCTGGGTGTATATGGTTTTCTTCAGTGAACAATTGGAACTGGTTTGAGACGATTCTTTGTTGCAGAGAGCCATGTCCATCAGAATTGATCATCATGTAATACTGTTGTTGCTGTGTATGATGATCTCCTGGTTCTGCTCGTTTCACTCAGCATCAGTTCATGCAAATCTCTCCAGGCCTCTCTGAAGTCATCCTGCTGGTCATTTCTTACAGAACAATAATATTCCATAACATTCATATACCATAATTTATTCAGCCACTCTCCAATTGATGGGCATCCCTTCAGTTTCCAGTTTCTAGCCACTACAAAAAGGGCTGCCACAAACATTCTTGCACATGTGGGTCCCTTTCCCTCCTCTAAGATCTCTTTGGGATATAGGCCCAGTAGAAACACTGCTGGGTCAAAGGGTATGCACAGTTTGACAACTTTTTGAGCATAGCTCCAAATTGCTCTCCAGAATGGTTGGATCCGTTCACAGTTCCACCAACAATGTATTAGTGTCCCAGTTTTCCCACATCCCCTCCAACATTCATCGTTATCTTTTCCTGTCATTTTAGCCAATCTGACAGGTGTGTAGTGGTATCTCAGAGTTGTCTTAATTTGCATTTCTCTGATCAATAGTGATTTGGAGCAACTTTTCATATGACTAGAGATGGTTTTAATTTCCTCATCTGAAAATTGTCTGTTCATATCCCCTGACCACTTATCTATTGAAGAGTGGCTTGAATTCTTATATATATGAGACAATTCTCTATAAATTTTAGAAATGAGGCCTTTATCAGAACCATTAAATGTAAAGATGATTTCCCAATTTGATGCTTCCCTCCTAATCTTGTCTGCATTTTAGAATATTTATTTGTAATCTTCTTTGTGTACATTTTTTTCCTAAGTTATAAGCACGGAAATCTAGCAGCATTTCTTACAATCTCTTCAAGATAATCTAATCTTAGAATTTTGAAAAAAAAAACTATGTAGACAAATAATTTATATTTTAAGCTTTTTTCTGCCATATTGATAAGCTATAAATTTTTTATATTGCAGTTTTTTCATTGCTTATTTTTTCTTGGTAATTCCTGTAAAATTTACATGTAATTCAGAAGTGGAAAGAAAAGGTTTTACCAAGTGTTGGAAATAAACAACTTGACACATAATGTGAACTCAAATATGAAGCACTAACAAATGGTTCATCATTTTGTTACTAAAACAAAGCACTTTTAGTTCTGCCCAAAAGTATGACTGGATTCCTTTCTTACCATTTTCTTTACCTCTGCTTCTGCTATCATAGAAGGAGCACAACTGGAAGTTTTGATAGAGATTTCCATCAAAAGTGATTTGCCATTGAAATATCCCAGAAAGTGGTATATTTTTTCTTTTCTTTTCTTTTTTTTTTATGACTTAAAAAAAATCAAATCATTTATTTTACATCAGTGAGAGCTGCAGATACAGACAAAATGTTAATTGGTTAAAAAAAGAACATAATTGCATTTGCTAACTGAAAGATGACAATAAATGCTGGATCCAGAAAGAGTCAATGTGGGGTTTCTGGCTGCATTAGCAGATGGGCAAATCAAACTATGGCCAATCTGATCAATTATGAAGCAACCATCTATTTCAAGTACCTAAAACAAGCAAAACCACTGAAGACTGATGAATAAAGCCTTTATATGTTTATTCTCATTGTTTTCCCAGGATTATTTTTTCAATGACAAAAAATATTTGATGTTACAGAAAGCATGGACATGAGAAATTCATATGTATTATGCATTTATAATGTGCATGGGTGTATATATAACAACAAAATATATGTGTACTATCAAATCTCTCTATTTTAGAAATAAATTGACACAGAAATAACCTTTTATCTCAATTATTATACAGTATAAATCAATAAAATCTGAAAAAGTAAAATGTATAAAACAGTGGACATTTTCTAATATGTAAAAGCTACTACTAGTTTGTCCTTATACCTGAAAACAACTTTATAAAAAATTCGTATTTAGTCATTTTTCTTGCAAATGGGAAATTGATCGCATGTTGAAATAATTAAAAAGTAATAAGAATTATTTTAAAATATATCAATAAGGTGAAGCACAGTGTAGTGAAAGGAATAATGGGCTTGCAGTCAAAAAAGCTAAGTTTTAAGCCTTGACTCTTGGAATTTCTTTTGAGTTAAAGACTCAGTCTTTGGCCAAGACATTTCCCCAATCTGGGCTTCAGTTTCTTCAGCACAAGCTAAAAGAACTGATCTGGCTTCATATACTTGACAACTGCAAGAGACTCTGAAGGTCAACTCATTTTTAACAATCAAGATACTGAGGCTCAGGTAGTGTAAGTGACTTGATCCAGGTTACCTATGTAGTTCTATTGGAATCTGATGCCAAACTGCAAAGATGAGATTTGAACCTATGTTCGCTGATTATAAATCTAGCTCTTTCTGCCTCACAATTTCTAAGGTCACTTTTATGTCTGTTATTATTTTGCAATTCTGGGAATATCTTAATTCAGGGTACGCCTTTGTAAATGTAAGAACTTCTACATCCAAATCAGTACTTCTCTTCAAAATAGTCACTTGGGAGACTAAACACTTAGTCAGTGTATATTACTAATAAACCAATTATCTTTTAAAATAATCTTGAGATGATTTCTGATTTTCACAAGAAAACTATCGTTTACTTTATAACTGAACTTTGTTTTTAATTAAAAGGAATACTAGCCAGTTAATCCACTTAATTTATTCACAAAATTTGACTCCAAATTTTTCCCCAAACCAAATTAATTCATCGTCAGAGGATGAAACTTGTGGCATATTTCTCATTAGCAAAAAGTTAAATAGAATACATCTCCTTTTTGGTCAGTCTCAGAACACATAGAAACAACCAACCATTTTAAATGCTGGACTGACTAGTTATTGTTGGAAGAGGAATTTAAAGTTTGAACATGTTGAACCATGTGTGTACTTAGGAGTCATAATTCCCTCTGATGTTTGTTATATTTCCTAAAAGCTTCTTATCAATCTGCTTCCTAACTCTTGTGAGAGCATGGTTAAGGAGTTGGGAATTGGGAATTTTCATCTTTTCTATGATAGTGACTATGTATTTACAATGATGTGTAGAAACAAACATTTTTGAAACTACCCTCTTATAAAACACTAAATCCTTTTTAAGGGTTATTTAAACTAGCTCAGTCAGCTCAAACATACTTTATTGCAGTTTGGAAGATATTAATCAGTAAAGCTTCTGAACACACTAATTCACTTTCTGGATAAGGAATCAGTTGCTCTCCAGCAGGTTGGTTATATCCTGTAGGAGGATGGAAATAAGAAAGGGAATATATATTTATTAAGCACCTACTATGTACCAGGCACTGTGATAAACACTTTTCAAATATTAATTTATGGGCCAGAATTACACAAATAAGAAGGTGTAGAGAATTGGTCTTTGCATGTAGTATATCAAGAGTGTTCCTGAAATCACTAGTTCATCACAATTATTGTGGAGAGGGAGCTTTGACCTATGGGAAGGGACATGCAGCAGAATCCTTTTTTTCTAGCACTTTGGTCCAGTAGGAAGGAATAAGTGTTTTAAAATGTTATGCTCAGGATTGTTCTAAACAATGTTGAATATTTGAGCTCGTCAGGTATTCCGACAATGGGAAAGAAGAGATAACTCTCTACACAATGTATGCTATGTAGTTGACAGGTTCCATATCCTTGGTCTTTTCAAGGTGAATTTTGATCTGTAGAATTGTGCCAAGACTATTTGTCATCAGCAGTACCCCAGATTCCTATGAATCCAATGACCTGTTTCTTTTCCTCATTTGCCCTTCTAAAGGGAAACCTGAAGTAGCATGTGAAACTCCACACTGTGCCACAGTACCTTTGTCACAACCTGCACTACATATTGAAGACAAGGACCCAATACCTGAAGAGCAGGTAAGAAATTAAAACATCTGTGCTCATTAAGAGCCTGAATATAGAAATCTAGAATCCATTTCTGCCCCATCACTGTTGTTAAAACAGTGAGTGTCATTACTCCAAAGAGGCCCTGGGGTGTTCTGGGCAAAGCACTGACTTTGGAGGCAGGACCACCTGGGTATACTCCTGTATCTGTCACCTTTGGGCTCATAGATGATGAAGTCAATGTCCTGTGGCAGGGCTCCTATAGTGACATAAGCTGGGCCGAACTGCTTTGCTTTTGAGCTTCAGAAATTCCCACAGAGCACGTTGAATTTACTATGCTGGTAAATTGAATGTTACTTTTTTGAAGATAAGTTCTCAGTTCAACAGATTTTTTCTTTTTAAAAGCCACTTTTGAAGAAGCCCTCAAAAGTAATGAACCATTATTAGGTAAAAATATATTTATAGTTACAATTAATGTTAGGTATAAAATAGCTGATTTAATTTTTTCATGACTGTATTTGGCATTCACTTTTGTTTCCTTCTAATGAATCTTTAAAGCTTTGAAGATGAGCTAAGGAGAAAAAACTGTCAAGTTCCCCAGAGCTAACCATTACCCCAAGCATTTTCCAGTTCTTGCATTGCTGCTTGGTGATTGTACATTTAATGTTGGTAACCTTCAACAAGCCTCTAAAGTGACATCAAAGCTAAGGCTCACAACTAAAGCTCTTAAAATGTCTACCACAACTCTTTTTGTGTTCGGTCTTGCCTAGTGACTATTCCATAAGAAAGTGTGTGATCCTGTGCTGCTAAATATTCTTCTCCAAATTGTTCCTTAATGATCAGGACCTACAGAACGTGTGTGTGTGTGTGTGTGTGTGTGTGTGAGAGAGAGAGAGAGAGAGAGAGAGAGAGAGAGAGAGAGAGAGAGAGAGAGAGA
>JAJPUD010004555.1:123872-137861 GCA_023553655.1 Myrmecobius fasciatus | reverse complement strand
AGAGAGAGAGAGAGAGAGAGAGAGAGAGAGAGAGAGAGAGAGAGAGAATGTGTTGGAGGAAGAGGAGTGTATGCTTAGGTAGCCAATTTTTTAAAATACAAAATTGAAGTTTTGAAAATTGAGCTTAATGTGAATACAAAAAATGTTTACTTGCAGAATAATTAGTTTCCTTGGCATAAAGTGCATTTGTGTATGTGTTTGCAGGAACTGGAAGCTTATGTGGATGATACAGACTTGGACAATGATTTCAGAAGAGATGACTTTTATTATTTGTCTCAAGAAGACCGAGAGAGGCAGAAGCGGGAGCAGGAAGAATCTAAAAGAGTATTACAGGAATTAAAATCAGTGTTAGGATTTAAAGCCTCAGAATCAGAGAGGCAAAAATGGAAGCAGCTTCTATTTAGTGATCATGGTAAGCTTTCACCTTGAAAAATCAAACTTTTTTCCCTATGCTACTTTCTTTTTATTTAGCTATACTCTCTTTGGTGTTATGTGACCTTAGTTTGGTGGTTTGACAGTAAGTATATGTGTGTGTGTTATACATACATACATACATACATACATACATACATACATATATATGTGTGTATATATATATATATACATATATATAAGCACTGTTATAATGACCAGTAAAAAAAAAAAAAACTACACAGTAATATATATGTAATCCAAGTTGACATTTTCACTAAGTCCTTTCATTCTTAAGAATTGATTTTGAGGATGAGTCAGGCATTGGAGTATTGATTTTTAAATGCTATTACTTAATTTTCAGGTTTAGGCATGAGTATGAGATCTTGAATCCTATATAACTTCCATGTATTAATGTAATTAGTATGCAGTATAAGAGACATGATCTTAATCCAATTTACCATTGAAACAAAAGAATTGAGATCAGATCTCTGAAGTCACATGTATTGATAAATGATGACAGTGGCCTGTAGTCTGAGGACTCCGTTCATGGTATCCTCACACCCTTATTTGCACACCAGAGCTGCAAGAGAATATATTTAGTATCCTTTTTTCTTCCTCAAACAAAACTATGAAGAAATTTGTTCAGAGAGCCTCATGGCAGGTCAGATTTTCTACAGCTGAGATTTTCCTGTTAATATTGAGAGACAGAAATTATATTTCCCTACCACTTTAAAGCATCTCTGGAGAGTCTGAAAACTATCATCTTTTTACCTTTTTCTGAACCATGGAGATTCCCCATACTGAGTGGAAAGCCCATTAAATTCACCCTTTTGAATTTTTTGTGCCTACTAGTAACACTACCATTTTTCCAGTTTCCCTGACTCAAACCTTGGGAATCATCTGATTCTGGGATCCCATAATCTTTTCCTCCTTCCTGCCTCCTTTATTTTTCATCTACAGTCACCAAAACCAATGAGTTTTCCCTCTGAAGTGCCTCTTGTGTCATGACTTCCTGTTCTTGCTCTCCCAACCCTAGACCAGGTCCTAATTAACTTGTGCCTGAATTCCTTCTCAGCCCCAACATGCACTGCCTTGCCTGACTTCCCTTCTTTACATCATTTGTTCTCCGTGTTATGGCCCCACTCAGAAATCTTCAGCTCTTCTATGGTTCTCCTCCATATTTCAGAGCATCAGAACCTGTAGAACTGGAAAGAGGCCCCAGATCACCTGGCTGCCTTTTAACGTAGCTCCTCCCTGGCTACTAGAAAGGTCATGGGATGTCATCAAAATGGCTCAGGCAGTGGATCTCAGCCAAAATGTTCACCATATCCTCAAAATCCAAATCTAGCCACCTTCTCAATACAAATTGTTACCTTTGTAATTCAGTTCATGTGTGTACCAAGCATCTTAAAGGTAAAGACTGTAGTGGGTGCTGCTGGAAGCACTGGATGAGTAAGACCACCATTCCTGCCTTCAAGGAAGGAACCTACACTCTGTGGAGGGGATGAGACAAGTACACAGATCATTGGTGTTCTGAAGTTGAAAGTCTGAAGTAGATGAGAGAAACACAGACTAATTATTAGAAGGTTTCAGAGGAAGAAGAGAGGATAGATATCTCCTTGTGAAAGGCTCCATAAATAAAATAATTTTTAAGATGGTCTTCCAAGAGAAATAAGAAGTCAGGGACCATAATTGAAGGCACTCTTCTTTTAGAGGGCACTCTTCTTCCTCAGCCATTCAGAGGGTAGATATGAGCAGCTGAGTATATATTTGGAGCCTGTTTGGGAAACAGTGATTGGTCCAATTTGGTAGAAGTGTGGGAAAGCCTTGGAGAGAAGGCTGGATAGAGATGGAAGGGCCATATTTTATTTAATTAATTAATGGGGCTTTATTTTTAGATAATGGAAAACCATTGTAATATTTTGGAGCCTGAGAACAGCTTATAAATGAATACTCTCTGTGTGATATGTGACTGATCAAAATAAGGAGACCCTGCAGGGAGGAAGATCAATGAGATTAGAGTGCTAATTAAGGAGCACAAGTGAGGAGACTTGAAGAAGTGGCTTTGGGACCAGGGAAGAAGAAATGAATCCAGAAAGGATATTGTCAGGAAACTGGAGGAAACACTGAACATTGTTTGAAGATGCTTTATTAGGTCCTGAGGTGGCTACAAAGATGATTAAAAACCAAATTTACAGTCTGATAAGCTTCAAAGATTCAAGTTTTGTGACTTGGAGAATCTGAGTTCCAGTAGCTAAAAGACCTTCTTTTAGGAGGAAAAGCAAGTTTTGCAGAAAGATGATTTAATTCAATTTTGGATAAGATGAAACTGAAGTACAGTGAGGCATCCAAGTGAAATTGTCTAGCAAATCATTGAAAATGTAGCAAGATTCAGGCTGAAGGTATATTGTACATTCATCTGGATTGAAGTGACAGTTAAAGCTATAGGAATGGATGAGAGAGAAGTTAAAGAGGACTGAGTTTTGAACCTGAAAGAACGCCTACAGTTAGAGGTGAAGGAAACCCTGCAGGAGGAAATGAGCTTGGATGGTTAGAAATACCAAAAATGCTTATCATAAAGAGGGGGAGAATTTCAAAAGGAAGCTTGGGCAACAGTAATAGAATAAAAGCAGAATAGAGTCTGGGAGAAGTAATTGGGTTAGTGTAGCAGTTCTTAGACTTTTTGGTCTTGGAAACCTTTATATTCTTAAAAATTTTTGAAAATGTCCCAAAGAGCTTTTTGTTTTATGTGAATTACATCTATCAATATTGACTGTATCCAAAATTAAAATGCCTTATTAAAATTAATTCAAAGCTTAGTTTAAAAAACAGTAAATGATTTTGATCTTGCAGAACTCTGACAGGTTGTCAGAGACATGAGTGGGGAGGTCAGCCAACAACACTTTGAGGACCACTGAGTTAATCTATAAGATGGTAATTGGTGGCTTTCAGGAGAGCAGATAGATTAAATATAGAGATGGGAGATGGAAGCGTGGTTTGAAGAATAAGTGAATGCAGCAGAAATGTTCTCTGCTTACTGCCTATACTCTTTCAAGAGATATGATTGGGGAGCACAGTAATTTAAGGGGGTGGCTGGCAGGGCTAGCATAAGTTTTTTGGAGAAATAATGTAAACATTTAGTAAATAAAAGATCCCACGGAGAAAGGTTAAAGATAGAGAAATGATTGGGTGAAGTGAGGTTCTAGAAAGCACTAGAGAGGATCACAGCTCAGATGGGGAAGGTTAGTCTTGGCGAGGAAGAAGGGAAAGACTGAGGTAGATGATGATGCTGAAAGATGTTTTTCATCTTCTTAGTAATCTACAAGACAAGATCATTTGAAGGAGAGCTGCGGTACTTCCCATCCCCATTCCTTCCTCCTCATACATGATCGAAAGAGTCACAATTAACAAAATGGTACAATATTGACTAATCACTAATTCAGGTGTGCCATGAAAATACTAAAAATAGCTTGATATATCAACTTACAGCAGCAGCAGCTTTTTCTTAGGCATTTTAGAACTTTTTAAAATTTATAATATCTTGCTGCCATAATAATAGGGAAAAGACTTAGTAATAAAATTATCATTGTTAAGCATGTGCTGTTGATGTTTATTTGCATTTGAAAGTATAACTTTTTGTTTAGCATATGGAAACATAGTAATGGAAATAGGAAGAAAAAAAAAAGCCTGCTAATACCATAAATTGCTTTCCCATGAAAAATTTCTGCGCATCTTCCAGAGTTATTTTCATCTCTGCTTACAGGGATAAAGTCCGAATGGAATTAGAAAGGGAAATTCCACCCGGGAGCCTGCTGTTGCCATTTTTGTCTATGTTGTTGCTGCTACTCTAGTGAAGCGACTGCAGCTTAGGGATATTTTTTTTGGAAATGGACACTTGCTTTGCAAAAAAAAAAAAAAAAAGTTAATAGACTCCAGTTCTTCAAGAAGCACATTGTTTTTTGTCTTCAGCCATGCTTCATTAGATCGTATTGTACTAACCCCTTCCTGCTGGGAGGAGAGACTGCCTGGCAAGCTCCCTGTTGCTGGCAATGGGACTCACTATCTACTAACATCAAGCGGGGCTAAATAAACCTACATTTCCCTTGCAAGGACAACTTCTGCCATATGGATATCCATCATATCTATGCATTGTGCTTTGTACAGTGGCTGATCTTGAATGCAGATTTTATTTCATTGGAGTTTCTGTTTTTCATTGATTTAAAATGAACAGGGTAGGAGTTAGTGCTCTGCATAAACATGTTTTTTTTTTTGCCTGAGATTTGTTAGGTCACTCACTTGCTTATCTGTTTGCATCTTTACCACACTGTGTTTTAATATACAAAATATATGTTAATTTGAGAGATTAGTGTTTTCCAAATTATTTTATCAGGCCTATTTCTGGTACATAATTAGGAAAAGACATGCTATTTTTTTTAAACAAAAAATATAGTTTCAGATATTTTCAGAATCGAGCAACATCTTATCTCTAATCTCTCTAAAATCCAAATCATTTGCTTAATTCATTTCTTTTTCTACCTCATATGTTGCTTATAAAGGTTTCTGGCTTTATAATTTTCATCATTTTACCAAATATTCCTGATTTTGCTTAACTTGAAATTTTTTGTTGTTTAAAAGAAGTTTGTTAAAATTCAGATTCAGATCTTGCATTTAGTATACCCAGTCCCTCAATCATTAAGAGATTGCCTTAGTTATTTTTTCTTTTTTTTTTCTTTTAAGCTGTGATGAAACCCTTGTCTCCTGTAGAGCCTATGGACCCCATAAATAATTCAGAATCATCTGTGAATTTAAATAAGAAAAAGGAGGGTCTTAAAAATGAAATTGACCCTGAAGAGGGAAATAGTGAATTAAATCCTACCCCAAATGATAATGAAATAAGTAGAACTGAGTATATATATGATGATCCTTCAGACTGTCAAAATAAAGACAATGCTGTGAAGGAAGGCTTCTTGGCAGAGGCCGAAGAAAGAACATGTTACCAGTATGAGAGTGAAAATGAGGCTGAGTACACTCCCAAGAGTGGTGAGGAAATTCCTCAGCCATCCCTCAGCGTCTCTTTACAGGCCTCCATCCGGGAGAGGCTAGCACATCTCCACCTAGCATCGGATTTCAGCATCACTTCTGGTCTTGCTGCACAAGTGGCTGCAAGATCTCTCACATTTACCAACATGGAGGAACAGACGTTTGAAGACAGTGAAATAGAAGAAGAAGAAGATGAAGAACAACAACAGACAAGACAAGAAAATGAAAACAAGGCTGAAGAAAGCAAGAACAAAGAAACAAATGTAGAAAATAAAGGAATATAATTCTCAGCACTTATGAAACATTGTCTTAGGCTTCTTAGCTGAATAAAGAAGTTGAGAGTGTTTCATTAAAAGGGACAATGCATTCATCCCCATAAGGAGTTTACTTGATAAGGTTTCACAGAGAAAATCATAGTTCCATAGAAAAGACTGATCTAAATTACTCTTAAATGGCGCACTGGGAGAGCATTTCCATTTTCTTGAATATATGGGAACATGCAAGGTCTCCCACAAGAAACTGCTATTTTATTATTATGACATTGACTGATACCATGGAGATGATTTCAAGATTTTGTCAGTTTCTCACTTATAATATGAAATGTGTATTTCCCATTTCTAGCCTGAATTTGCTTTTGAAAAAGGTAATTGGAATCACACTGAAAGAACACAAATATTTGGTGTGATGCCTTCTTTACCACTTTTACCTTTGCACTTAGTAATTGTAGTATGTGTGTGTTCATGGCAAGTCACCTGTATTTTCTTTAATTCATTACAATCCTGAAACAAGAGTTAGGTTTAATAAAAATATTCAACTATATAATTTATGTGTCCTAGGGTTTGGGGTTGGATAGTAGTTCTAAGAAAACCACCTTTGTGTATATTCATTAACAAATTTTCAGGTGAGTTAATAATTATTTGTGTTTGTTTTTTTTTTTTAACGTAACGTTTACTTGAAAAGAGTTTCCTCTTGATATGTCATTTCCTTAATTTGCTTTCTGTTGGCTATCAAAAGAACAACACAATCCAGTTTGTTCTTCCCTAGATTTAGAGAGGTAATTGTATAATGTGCATTATCTTTAAAGTTTCATAAAATCATACATTCAGATTCTGGTACCTTAACTATTTAAGTGAAAAAAATGTGTCAAGATGATTATTTCCAAAAGTTGGCATACTGTTCCACATGGATGGCTGGCATCCTTTATACTTTTAGGAAGAGTAAATGTTTGCTTTGGCTAAAATTCTGGGACCCATCAGGAAATTAATGTGAGTATGTATCTGGGGAGCCTATTGTATTTTCTTAAAAATATTTAATGAAATTTAAGAGAAAAATGCCCTCTTCTATATATTGTTTCGTCATATGTTCTTATATAAATTATTTACTCTTTGTAGTTTTCAGTGTTATTCATTCTCATTAGCAGCATTTGTATTTTGTGGTACAAGTATTAGAAAAGGGTAACGGGTAACTTTAGGAAAAGCATCCTTAATAGTTCTGTCCCTGTTTCCTCCGATGTTTGTCTAGACATGGTTTTATTTTCAGTGTGGAATATTCTCAGAAGACTTAATCAAGAATTTCAAACTTTACTACTTGACCCTTTTTATCACCCTTAAATATTTTCATGTTAAAATGTTACAACCATGATATGGAATCTTGGAAGGTTATTTGATATTCTTATTTTTTTTTATTCTGCACAGTTTCCAAGATTCATCTTTTGAAATAATTTCAACTACATGTGAATGTCATCTTCTCTGATAATTCTTGATTATACTTCTCCTAAAAATTAACATTAATACTGTTTGACTTTATCATATATCCCCTACATAGATCATATAAATGAGAATAACAAAGGCATTTTGTCAAGTTACATGTGTTTATTTGAATTACGTTACTTGGTTCCCAGCTAGACCATTAGCTACTATCGGTGCTAAATTATTGGGCAGGGATAATAGACCCTCATTGCTTATCTAGCAATTAATTGGCCTAAGTTGAGAGAGGGGAATAGAACAGAAAAAAACTTACACTTCTATCCATCCTGGTTTAATAAGGTGATTCCTTTGCTACAGAAGCTATCCCAACAATTTTTATAGACATGGCATTTCTTCAGTGTCTTTAAAACTAAAAACAAATCTTGGCCACAGAATATATCTATGCCAAACCGTAAATGAAATAGGCAAATGTTTAGGTTGTACAGTGACTACATTAGAATCAATAGAATCTTTGTCTCAATATAAATGATTCTTTTAATAAATTGAATTTTTCTCAAAGTATATGTCCTACTTATTTGCAAACCTTTTTATCTCTCATTTTTCAGGAATGGTGGTAGTTTTTCTTCTAATCTTAAAAAATATAAGTCCCTTAAAACCAAAGGATCATAGATTTACAAATGGAAAGGATTCTTTAAGCCCATCTAAACCAACCCGTTCTGTGTGGTGTTAAGGAAACTGGTGCCCACAGCGGTTGTATAAATTGTCCAAGACCACACAGATTAAGGGGCAGAGCCAGATTTGGAGCTGAGCTCCCTGCTCTCCCAAGCCGCCACTCCTTCATACAGTCTACGTTTGTACAGTCAGAAGATACAAAAGAGAATTTTTCCCATTCCCTTAATTCATCCAATTCTGGTTGGAGAAATTATTTAGAAAACTTGTTCTGCAAAATTTTAAAAACATTCTTGCCCACCAAATTTTTAACTTTTCCACAATTAAAAAGTCATTTTAAAGAATGAACCTGGAGTCATTAAGCATGCTGTCATTGCTCATTCAGTTTTTGTTAAAATTCCTACATTCCCACAACTAGATTTTTTTTAAGAACCTGAGTTTATGACCTTATATTGTTTGGCTAGTCACTGTATATCTTAAGTAGGAGTTATAGAGTTAGAAGTCATTAAGTCTAAGAGTTAATGATTACATTTTTTAGTGTTTCTATAAGAACTAAACTCTCCAGTTACAGTAAACAAAAAGTTACTAATGACTCTTTCAGGCATTTAAAAATTATACATTTGAGATTTTAATATCACAAAAGATATATGTGTAGAGAGAAACCCCCAAAATAAATCATAATGATTTCTTTTTATTTAAAACAATTAGAGGTAAATTTGTTATCTCCTAGTGATAAAGGAGAGAATTATATGAACTAGTCCCAAAAATAGAGCTTCTGAATTCAATTTCAGGCTACCTTTGTTGAAATAATTATACTCAAAAATTTTCAAGTCATTGTTACTGCAACTAGAAAAATAAGATGCTTTAATTTGACATGCAGTCACTTTTTTTTTTTTGGATTAGCTACCACCAATAGTCATAGAAAATCAGTTTTTTCCAATTTACTTTTTTTTGTAAGTATACATATATATTCCATGCCAAAACAGGATTTGCTTAAGTCAGTAGTGGCCTACAAAATAATTTCATCATTAAAATAAAGCTACACCTAACAAGTTTTGTGGAAATTATGTATTCTCTCCTTAAGTGCAATAGTTACGCATTTATCCTTAATCACTGGAGAATGAGGTCATCCATATTTAAGGAAATTTTTCAAATAATTAAGTTAACTTTTTAAGCATTAAATCTGTTGATGGTTGATTGAGCTATTTTTGATAATCCTCGTTAAGATGTATTACATGTGTCTCCATCTTCTCAAACACAGTGTACAAACTATATTTAAACCTTTTTATTATCTGTCACATGAGGGCATCAGTAGCTGTAGTGTGCCGTAATATGCAATTGAAGGCTAACGAGGTAGGCTCCATGGTTGTTCCAACAAGAAAGGACCAGGATCCTTTCTGACGCAAAGCTGCTGCTTGGGATTGTTGATGTCTACTAACCTGCTGTTTGTGCCTTGTCACATGGTTGTTGCTTGCTCCTAACAGGGCCCACCCACACAACATACTTGTATGCTGCTTCTGTCCTCTATGGAATCAGAAGCCAGATAACTGGCCTTGTTGGGATCATGAGTTAAATAAAACTAAAATGCTATATATGAGTTTTACTGAAAGAAGAATATGAGCTTAAATACATAGATTTTTAGCCCATCTGATAATTTGATTATTCTAGCTCATTTCTGCTTCCTTTCTTGTTCTCTCCTGGGATGTAGACAGATGAGATTCCTGAATGAAAAAGATGGATAGGCACTAACTTTAGGATTCATTGGCATAGGGAATTCCCTAGTGAGGAAATTCCCTCCAACGATGCAGTATGGCATCTCCTGATCTTAAAGACCTTCCTAGAACACAGGGACAGTATGTGCCAGAGGCTAAAAGGTTATCTCACTATTCAGGTGACTTGTAAAGGATGGTTTTCTCTAAACTTACAAGTTCAATGTAAAAATAAGATTCTAGAACTCTGAAGTTGGAAAAATAAATTCTTTTTTTTCTTTTTTTCTTTTTTTTTTTTTTTGGAAAAATAAATTCTTAACAGCTTTCCAGCATTTCCTTATATAATACATTTGTAAATCTGTGTATTTATAAATACATCCAAATACATTGCATTGTCAGATGTTTTGTTCTTAATGAAGCAGATCTACAAACTTTCTCTAATTATGTAAGTCATCCTAAGTGTCCACAGACAAATCATCCATTTGGAAAAATGAAAATCATTCTAGGCATCCAGATATTCTATATAGCTAGGTTGCCTTAGTCACACTTTTTTAACCATTTTGGATGGAAATTTTTTTTGTAAGATATATTACATATTTCCCTGCCTTCTCAAAACATAGCTGACTATCAATACTTAATATTTGTATAGTGATTTAAAGTTTTCAGAGCACTTTGCATATATTACCTCATTCAAGCTTCCCAACTCATTGAAATAGATGCTTTTGTTAATTATAATTCCCATTTTCAAGATGAGTAAACTGAGATCAAGAGAGGGTCATTGACTTTTCTATCCAGCGTCACACAGCTAATTAGAAACAGTATTTGAACACAAGTTCCTAATCCAACTATAACCCCCTACTCTGATTCTATATCTCAGTTGTTGGACTGTCTGCTTTGAGGCCCATTAAAGTAAATAGGACTGTTTGCTGCCCCTATATTAAAAGACCACTCCTTGCTGGGTTTTGTTTAAGTTTTGTGCCTATTAATGCCAGAATGTTGATTTCTTCTATTAATGAATGTCAGTATTCCATTCTGTAATTTTCCCCTTCCCTCTTTAGTTTTAATGCTGCTTCTGTGGAGTTGGGTATAAAATAAAAATTAAAAGATCATGTAGCCTAAGGCCCCCTTCTTGGAGTAAAGTTCACAAATGAATTTTTGTGACATTTTGTCTGCTCAAGTTTTCATTTTTAAATTGTGGTTCTTGACTGTTCCAAGTTGTTGGATAATTGAATTTCTCACAAGTAAAATTATACTGGACAGAAAAACTACCTTGCATTTCCTTCCAATGTGTTTTAATTTCTGTTGGGAGGATCTTTTTGCTGTGATTAAAACTAGACCATTCAGACATATATGCTGGAAGTTGACAGTTTTATACACAGCATTTTCTCTCTGAATAGACACCAGATTTTTCAGAGAGAAGGCTTGGACTTCCCAGTTATTCCTCTAGCAAACTGTGCACTGTCTGCACCTTTAAAACAAGAGATAAGATGTTATTGGATGGAGGAGTCTTTAACTTGGGGTATATGAATAACTGTTTAATATTTGATAATCATATTTCAATACAAATGATTTCTTTTGCAATCCTATTTATTGTATGTGCATGCATATTTGAAACAAGCACAACTCTGAGAAGCATCTCTAGGTTTTATTAATCTGTTAAAAGGGTTCATGTTACCAAAAAGGTTAAGAAACCCTTCTCTTAATACTGACTCTGTAAACAAGTCATTTCACTTTTCATTACTCTAGGCAACTCTCTTGTATGTGTTATTGATATCTTCATCTGACTGGTGAAATCTATGGATTCCTCAGAAAAAAAAATTTAAATTCACATCCAACTCTTTGTGACTCAGTGGACTAAATTGTCCATGGAGCTTTTTTGGCAAAGATACTGGAGTTGTTTGGCATTTCCTTCTTCATTGAATTTAGGTAAACAATAAGTCACTTGCCCAGGATCACACAACTAGTAAGTGTCTGAGGCTGAATTTGCACTCGAGTTTTCCTGACTCCAAGCCCAGGGCTCTATTCACTGTGCCACCAGCTTCTAATTTAATTTACAAGTTAGTGAAAACTAAGACATAATGTTTTTTTTTTTTTCCTCGCTCAGATTCACAAACCCCTTGAAATCTATCCACAAACCTCTGAACTCTAGGTTCTGATATTGTTAAGTTGCAGAAAAAATAAAATTCTGCTTTAGAAAAAGGAGTTTCCTTATCTGGGAGCACCCTATGCCAGTGAAATCACAAGTCCAGTCCCTATCCCAGAGATAATAATGAAATTTTTAGAAAAGTAACTTCATCTCTTTAAAACAATGCATTTTAAAAAGTTCAATGAATTGTCCCATCTTAAACCTGATGATGTTAAACATTTGATTTATTTTTTCCCACATTAATTCTACTTCTAACAGAATTTTGTAATTCAGATTTAATCATCACATTATCAAAGATGGCATTATTTTCTTTGAGAAAAATGAACATTTGGCAAATTTGATTTTGTGCATGTATAAACATGAGTTTACATTTTAAATATAAACTCATAATCCTGATGTGTGGAAGCCGCAACCAATAAGATCTTGTAAATTCATTTCTGTATCTCACTACTTGCTAATTCAGCCTTCCATACCACTCTGACCCCATAAACTGTATCTTTAAAGACTGCAAAAATCCCCTGGTTATGCTCCCATTACTCAGTCACACCTAATACAGATAAGTCAATTACCTGGGGGACAACCATGGTATAGATAAGGATGGGGGCAGAAAGAAACACCCTTCAAACACATCTGATGGGCTTGAAAAGGGATTCAAAATATAACACATTGACTAAAACATCTCCTGTTTTTGCTAATGATCCAACAGGGAAACCAAGTCTAGAATATGAGTTCTCAAAGTCATTGACCAGGGAAATAACACAAAAAAGCTGGCTCATTTCTGCCTTCATGTCAGAGAAAAGTTGCCCAGTTCAGTGCAGTTGCAGCCATGGCAGGTGGAAAAATATAATTTATCTCCAGCCTGGAAAATCCTGTCTGAAAGGGTGATAGATGAGAAAGAAGGAGAAAACACTTTCAGGATCCACACAAGTAACCCAGAAAGCAGGCGGTCTTTATAAAAAGAATTGGAAGTTGACTGTGCAGAAAAGGGAAATTTAGGATCCTGAATCTTAATTAACTGAAATGATCAGTCACAGGTACATTTTTGTAATAGTTGTGTAATTTTAATTTGTTAGCCAGTGAGCAGCAGAGTCAGTATATTTAATTCAATAATATAGATAACCCAAACTATTCAGTTGACATGTTATAAATGATTGCTTTAATACACTTAACACCGTGCCTGGCACATGGTTGATGCTGTTAAATGTTTATTTAGTGTATGTGACTATAGTGTAACCAAAATTGTTTGCATCTTTAAAAATGAAATCATGTAATTCTTTTATGATTTTAGTTTGGGATTTTGGGATTTTTTTGTTGTTGTTGCTTATTTTCCCAAATTGAGTGCATTGGTTTACTGATCTCCAACACAGCATAGTCTGAAAATACATATTTTCTTTCCCACTTGAACTCTGCAGAATGAGTGTAAAGGTAAAGAGATAGTTATTATTTATAATCATAGTGCCCTTGACCTTTGTAGTTTATTTTATTCTGAGACTAGCTTGTGTCCATCTGGAAATTACTTAAACTACTTGAATGATTTCATGGTAACGTTTATGCTCTGTACACAATGGTGTTCTTCCTTACCAAGAAGATTCTTAAAAGAATTCAGCTCGTTTTAAGATAACAAGAATCCAATTCTTCTCATCCTTTTGGAGCAATCTGTTGAATACTCACCCTTGGTACTTGGTCAAACATTAAGAGGGGTATCTGCTCTTTAAAAAAAGTCATTTTTTTCATTCCTACAGGCTGCTCTGGGAATATTCTTAAGGATTTTGGTAATATGATAAAATATTTGAAATATGGTCTAGGAACACTGGACTAAATTAGGTTCCTGGATCCATCTTTAAAACCATCTTTAAAAAATTTTTTTAAAAAGTCTTGGAACCTACCCCCAGAATTGAAGATGATTTATTGATTGTCTTAATCATCTGGGCTTACCAAATTTCTGAGCTCTTAGCCAGAACTAATCCACTTTCTAGGATGATGGGAAATAGTAGTGTTTGCCCAGGCATCCAGTTCATAGCATTCACTCACTGAATAGAAGCCGATATATTCTTATGATGGTCAGTATTAAATCTTTATAGCTGAAGCAGTTTATAACCATTGTTATAACATTCATACATTGCTTTAAGGTTTCTAAAGTACTTTACAAATTTACAAATATCTCATCAACCATTTTGGGATGCAGGTTCTATTATTATCCCCATTATATAGATGAAGATACAGAGGCTCATAGACTTGCCTAGAATACCACATCTAGCACCACAACTTACATGTTTCTAACTTCCATCCAGCACTATATCCATTG
>JAJPUD010004555.1:108603-123862 GCA_023553655.1 Myrmecobius fasciatus | reverse complement strand
TTTTTTTTTTAATTGAGGCAATTGGGGTTAAGTGACTTGCCCAGGGTCACACAGCTAGGTAGTATTAAGTGCCTGAGACCAGATTTGAACTCAGGTCCTCCTGATTTCAGGACTGGTACTTTATCCACTGCACTAGGTTAGCTGAATCCTGGTCTGCAGAATTCTTAACACTTTCTTTAACCCATAGTTGAGTTGACCTTGTTGCCTTAAGTCTATTTCTAGCATTTTATCTTTGTCCATCTTAATGAAATATTAATTGACTTAAGTTGATAGAATTAGAAATGAGTCTCTGAACTAAATGGCTACTATCCTCACATTTTATGAAATAAAGAAAACTTAAACATATACTTCTATTCCTTTACTGTTCAAGTTTTTTTTTTTTAAATCATCATCTGGCATAGTTTATTTTTAATGATTAATTATGTGATCTCATGTCTCAGTCTTTCTTGGTGATACACTCCCATAATCCTACATGGGTTTATTAATTGGTATAAGTCAAAAAGGACTATTTGACAAAGGGTTAGAGTTGCACAAAACAATATCTTTGATTATTATTTCCATTAAATATGGTTCCATTAAATATTGAAGCAAGATTAATTAGAGCATATGAAATAAATGAATTTACCTGAAAAAAATACCTGAAGCTCATGACCAATATCAAATAATTCATTAACTTGAGTTATTGGGTGGTTTGGTCCCCCTCAATTGATCCTGGAGAGTTAACAGCCAATCACTTCTCTGTTTCAGTAGCAATGAAGTTAGTACTTACTGAGCACTTCTCTTTCATCACTTGCCCAATTTGTCTTTTCCTTGTTTTTCTTTAGTACTTAAGAATCAAAATTTAAAGCATCATAATTTCATGGATTTGGGTAGAGCCTCCACCCATCCTAATCTTACAGGGTTGCTCTGGGTGAACAACTTCATCACCTGGGAATCACCCTTCTGAGAATTTATATCTCTGAATATATCAAAGCTGAGGTTTTCTCATCATCTAAAAATTCAGTTGTATGGTTATTAAGATAATATAGACTATCTTACCAGTGTCCATTAACAGTCCTGTTTGTCTTTTGATTCCTGTTGAAGACAAAAAAATTAGTCATTTGAAAGATCTTTCTCTGAATTATTTAATTTTGCTTAACCACTTAATTCTTTTTTATCTCTAATGATAAAAGTTTCCCTATTTCACTCAATTAAATATGCAGATAATGTTGAGGGACACCCTATGGTGTTGGCCTGATCAGCATTGTTTTGTAATGACTAAAAATAAAGAATTTCATTAATTTAATTATACTCCACAAAAAAGTCATGAAAACCTTCCACAATATCCTTTGACCACTTGTTATTTTCAAGATTTTAATTTTTTTTGTTATTGCTACTGACAAACAACAGATATGAATGTTTTCATATTATATGTGAAAGTTAAAATCTCTATTATAGGCAGTTTTTAAAAGTATATAATTAATTCAACATGATAGCTCCAAAGCTGTCCTACTTCACCTTATGTTTTACTGTGCATTTTTAAAGAATTTTTAGGGTATTCTTTTCCTCTTCTTCCCTTCATCCTCCTCCTTTTCTTCCTCTTCCTCCTTCTCATTATCATTTTACTCCCCCCAAAAAGTCCTTCAATGTAACAAATAAGCTACCATCCTTCAGTCAAAACATGGAAAGTATATTTCATTGGTCTTCTGGAATTTATGCATTGATAGGAGTTATTTTCTAAGATTTCATTATATCTAGTTGTTTTCCAGGTTCTGCTTACTTCCCTCTGTATCAATTCATACAAATCTTCCCAGGTTTCTCTGAATTTATACCTCTTTTTTTTTCATTTTTGTGGCATAATAATATTCCATAGCATTTACATACCATATTTTCTTCAAACATTCCCCAGTGGATAGGTACCCCCTTTATTCTTAGTTCTATGCTGTGGCAAAACTGCTGCTATGAATATTTTTGTACATAAGTCCTTTCATTTCATTTACCTCTTTGGACTGATTATAGACCTATTAGTGGTATTACTGAATCAAAGCATATGTACACTTTGGTAAGTAACCCTTTGGTAATTTGTGGAACTTAGTTCCGTATTGCTTTCCAGAATGACTATGCCTTTCACATCTCCACCAACAGTGCATTAGTAGTGTGCCTCTCTTTTTCATAGCCCCTCCAACATTTATCATTTTCTTTTTAAAAATCAGTCTTATCCATATGAGGTGGGACCTCAGTTGTTTTTATTTGCAATTCTCTTATTAATGATTTGAGGTATTTTTTCATATGGTGATTAATAGCTTATTTTTTCTTTTGAGAAATGCCTGCTTGTGTCCTTTGATGGTTTAGTTATTGGGGAATTGGTCTTTGTTCTTATATATTAGAATCAGTTCCTATATATCTTGGATATCATACTCATAATAAAAGCTAGTATTTAAAAATAGCATTTTAAAGTTTATAAAGTGCTTTACAAATATCTCATTTGATCCTTATGATAGTCATAGTAGTCCTATATAATGAATACTTCTATATAGTAAGTACTATTATTATCTGTACATGTTTACAGATGACGTTAAGTGATTTGTTCAGATTCACACAACTAGTAAGTGTCTTAAGACCAAATTTTAATTTAGTTCTCCTTGATTTCAGCATTTTATCCATTTTATTGCCTACCTATCCTAAATAAAAATATGAAACCTTTATCAAAGAAGCTTGCTGCAAAGATATCTCCCCAGTTAACTCCAACCATTTATAACATTGTTCCTATGGAACTAAATACCTTGTAGATCATTTTGTCTAACATCCTGTTTTCTGAGAAACAAATTGATGGCAACCAGGGCATACTTCTGTTCATTTATTTCTGTTTTGCAAAAAAGAAAAGACAGAGACCAAATGCTTATCCAACTTTTTAGCTTTGTTTCCTTTTATTTCTCAATGTTGGAATATCTGAATACAATCTCAAATGCTGTATGATGTTAGTTTACTAATCCTTGTACATTTAAGTAATGAAGAATTTAATTTGTTTGCTTAACCTAAAGTGAGTGAAATTATATTTTGTTTATGTACAATATATGTATCCTAAGTTCCTGCGGAGACTCTGTTTACCTTTTCTCATGTCTTTTGGCACTGCTAATTATGAACATGGAATAGCCTTTTGTGATGGAGCATGCCTGTAATCCCTTGTACTAAAAGATGCTGAAGCTGGTGGATCTCCTAAGTAGGAGAGTTCCTAATGAAATTGGGCTAATGTTAATTGAATGTCTACCCTAAGGCTGGCACCAGTGTGTTTGGCCCCTTCAAATAGAAGGCTACTAGATTGCCTAAGGAGGGTTAAGCCGGCTTGGAAAAATGGAGCAGGTTACATCTTCCACATGCTCAGAATTGAATATCATCAGGCCTGTCAGTGACCACTGCCTATCTGACCTCGACAAGATAGAAAGACCCACCCATGCTTAAAGGGGAAGAAAAAGGGAAATATGCGGTGGCTTAGAGAGTTTAAGCTTGTTTACATAGTAAGTCCTTGAAGTTTTCACTTCAAAGACTAATTTGGGTGCTGAACTGTTTGAATGTTCTTTATAAATATCATTTGAGAATATTCTTTCAGAGGTTATTTATACCTTTTTGATCACTAAGTGTTTTATATGTAAGAATTGTACCATTCCTATCCTCATTGAGAATGTGTATCTTTGAAAATTTTAAACTTTCTTTTTAAAAAGGTGTTTTTAAAAATCATTTTCTGGATTTTATCACATGGGGGTTGTCTATTATTTTATGAAGGGTTTTTTTTTTTTCTTTTACTTAGCAAGGTTCGGTATTTGTGTTTCTAAGGCTCTACTTTATGGTATTCCTATATTTCTCATTTTGCATTAAAGTCTGTACTTCCTTATTCCTTTTCTCTGTGCTCATTTTTCACTCTGTTTCCAACAGAAGTTCATGGACCAGATTTAGAATTTTAGCATGAGCATATAAGTGTTCTCTCCTCTTCTTCCCTTCTACCACTTTTTCCCCCACAAAAGTATTTTTCCACATTCAAAAAGCATACTATTGCTTGCTAGGTTTTGCTTAGTTATGTAAGTCAGAGAGAGAGAGAGAGAGAGAAAAGTAAGTGTGTGTGTGTATGTGTTTTCCCATCCAGTGACTCAGCAATTATCCATAATGAAATAAAAACAAATTACCTTTATTTCTTCCCCCTTTTTTGGATCTGACCATTTCCTAGAAAGACTCAAATTCTTTTATTTTTCGATTTGCCATGAATGCATAGGTGACCAGCAGTGAAGTTTAAGAACATGAGCCTCAAATAGTACTAATAACAAAGCTATCTTGTTCATGGAAGCCATGGGTTGGATGTTGATTTATAAATTAGCCCTTATTTCAAATCTATAAATTATAGAATATAGGAACATAAGAACATTGGGTATAGCTAAAGTCACTGTACCTAAATCTGAAGTCATTAGGTAGATCTTCACAATTTGCTTCTGAAGGTCTTTAGCAGATGTGCTGTACCCATTTAACACATAATTGGCAAACAACAGCTTTCCCTGGATGTACATCTGCAAGAATCAAAGAAATAAATTAGAATGCATACACACACACACACACACACACACACACACACTCACACACTTTTACTGTGTAGTAAAAGTCCCAGGAGCAAAAATTTTCACTCTTCATGTGAAAAGAAGACAAATCTGCAACAAAACCAGAGGCAATATTAAACTGATAGTCAGTTTAATCAAAAAAATCATTAGACAACATGCCAGCCAGAGAAATCAGGAACCACACAGATAATGTTTAATGTTGTTTGATGGATTGTATTGAAGACAGGCCGGAGACTACAGCAGAAAGAATTTTAGTTCTAAAGTTAGAGGTCCTGAGTTCAAATCCCACCCCTAAGTCTCTAACTTTGAATGAGTCACTTAGTCTCTCTTAAGTCTCAATTTCCTTATCTGTAAAATAAGAAATTGGATTAGATGTCCTCTTAGGTCCCTTCCACATTGATATTTATCATTCTGTGAATTCTGCTTCTATTTTTGCAAAGGAGGAAATACTCAGGAAAGTGTTTTAATGTAATCAGTTCTCATCAATGACAATAATAGGACCCACCATATTGAGTATGACTACTCTTCATGTACTGTGAGGAAGTAACAGAAGATGAAGAATAAGTCAGGAAGAGTATCTGAATATGACCAAATAGAAAGATGACATGGTTTTTTTTTTTTTTCCCTGAGGCAACTGGGTTTAAGTGACTTGCCCAAGGTCACATAGCTAGGAAGTATTAAGTGTCTGAGACCAAATTTGAACTCAGGTCCTCCTGACTTCAGGGCTGGTGCTCTATCCACTGTGCCACCTAGCTGCCCCGATGCTCTGTTATTTTCATCCTCAGTAGAATAAGTTCTACCCTAATTAGGCCCTTCCTTTTGGTCTCCCAAGATGACATGATTTTAAAAGCATTCAGCAATCGATTTTCTTTGGGGGGAAGGGAGGAATGGAAGATTCCAAAGTACTGAGACAATAAATCCCATACAAAAAAGTAACCAAAGGAAAGGGGGGGAAAAAACTAGCCTCATTTCTGAAAACTTTATAGTTTATGTATTATTTTAAAAAACCCTCAAAATTCAAACTATAATATCCAATCTTGAATCTAAGACATGGGTTGGCTAATGACAACTTATGGCCCAAATCTAACTTCTCCTTGTTACTTGCAGCCCAAAGCTTACTAACATAAGGGTTCTTTCTTTTTGCAATTTTCTGGTTCCTTTGCCATAAGGAAGAGTTAAATGTGCTTTTATTTATATTAAAAATACTGTATTAAAAAAGTAATCCCCCCTCCACTTTGTTTTGATCCCAAATGTAGGAGGAGAACACTTTTGCTGAAAGGAAAAGCACTGCATGTGCTGGATGGATGCGACTCTTGACCAGAGTATTTCAGGTTTTGTTTTGTTTTGTTTTTCATAAACAGAATGAGGTCCCAGCACCCGGCTGAGCTTTTACAGAGCTAAAAACAGAGATGTTTCCAGTGGAGACTCTATGTCCAGCCCCAGTCACTCAAGCCCTAACAAGTCAACCTTAAGGGCAGACTGAAAGCCTTATTTATTTAGGCTGGTATATAACATGTTGTATAATCTCAGTTTCTTCTACTTTTTAAAAATAAATAGTCTGTGTTTCTTTTAATCATTTTAGTCCCAAGAGAATTTTTAAAAAGTAAGGAGGATTGAAAATGTCTAGGAGACCAAATAAATGGCCAGAAAACAAGATTGGTGGTGGTAGGTAGGGAATGATGCAAGAAAAACTTAAAGTTGACTGTTTTTGTTTTTTAGTGATGAAGGGTCACAAAAGAGATTGTTTTCAGTAACACATTAATTAAAATGTCTAGCAAGTCCTAACTTATGCCCTAGAATATTTTCCTAATAGTAGCTAGCATTTACATAGTAGAATGTTTAAAAGGCTTGAAAAGCACTTTACATGTTTTATTTCTTTTGACCTTCACAACCACACTGGGAGATAGGTGCTATTATTATTCCTATTTTACAAGTAAGGAAACTGAGGCAAACAGAGGGTAAGTGACTTCCTTATCTCACACTTGGAACTATCTGGCTAACTTCATTAAAATTACCTCAGGATCCTTTTTCCTGGAAGGGCAAGATTTGCCAAGATTTAACATTTAAACCTATATCAAATTGCTTGCCTTCTCAATGAGGGAGGTGGGAAGGGAAAAAGAGAATTTGGAGCTCACTTCTTAAAATGAATGTTGAAAAAAAATTTTACATGTGATTGATGGAAAATAAAATATCAAATAACAGTTTGAAAAAAGATTTTAACATTTACTAGTGAACATCAGCACCTGCTGCAATTTGAGAACAGAATAAAACTTAAAAGCTGATTCTATTATGGGCTGACCATGCTTGATATAAGAATGTTCTCAATAAGTAGATTAAGTAATTGTCCATTGTCTTTTTTTTTTTCATGGCCTTCTAGAGTAGGTGTTCTTAACCTTTTTGGGACAGAGGGGTCATAGACTTCATCAGTCTAATGAAGCCTATGGACTATTTCTCAGAATCTTGCTTTTGCCTGTGGTCCTTGTTCCAGGGAAGTTAAGGATAATGGATCTTTGTACTCATGCATACTGAGCAACTGTTGGATTAAAGCCTATTGGCTGTCCTCACTAAGTCTAACATCAGTGTGATTTGCCTCTGCCTCAGGATCAAGGGCCCCCAAGTTGCCTGAGGAGGAGCAAACTGACTTGGAAATGGAGCAAGTAAAAGTTCTCATGTTGAATAGTATTGAGATCAGATCCATGAGTGACCATCATATTTCCAGCTTGAGCAAATAGGGAAAATCAGTCTCAATTTAAAAGAAAAAAAATATTCTTAGTAAACAGACCAAAATACATGAGATTTACAAAGAAAACCAAAGGCTGTTGAAAAAAAAGTATTTTTCCCCCATCTAAATTCACAGACTCCTACCCCACTCCCTGAAATCTATCCACAGACTTTAAGAATCTGTTCTAAAGCAATTTAGCCCTGACATGGCAAAAACCACAAGTATCATACTACTTAAACTGGGTATTATTATCTATGTCTTAAAACATGGGATTTATGTTATATTTAATTTATATAATAAGGTCCCTAAAAGTTAGTCAAATGGTCTTCCCTCATCACACCATAGCTGGAATATTAAGTTCAATTTTAGGAACCACATTTCAGTAGAGATATTAGCAAATGGAGACAGAAAAGGCAGCCAAGAATAGTAAAGGAATTAAAAGCCAGATCATTGGTAGAAGAGAACTAAGTATATTTGGCTTAAGAGGAAAAGAAACTCAAAGAGCTTCTCCCTATTTAGCTAGATTGGTCCTTAGGAGAACCCATCACTGGTGCTCATGTAACACCCCAGTGGTTTTATGGGCCCCGTCAGAGCTCATTCTCCCTGATAACATAGCCCTCAAAAACCCAAAGTCCAACTTCCTGCCATCACAATAGTCCTGGAAAAGCTCTGTGACTGGGTTTGAGATGAGGGTGGCTCCCAGGGACAACCAGGAAAATTCGAATCCGGAGACTGGCCCTGCACCTGCTTTGTCTGCCCTTCTTGTCAACCTTGCCTTCCGTCTGCCAACAAAGGAGAAGCAACATGGTAGCACAAAGGAAATACACTGACCCTGGAGTCTAGGGAGCTTGGTTCTGATCTCACTTCAACACCTGTGTGACTTTGGACAGGTAACACTCTGAACCTCAGTTTACTCCTCTATAAAATGAAGAGGTTGGATTACAAGGCCTCCAAAGTCCCTCTCCTACCTCCAAATTTATCAGCTTCAAACAAACCTTTCTAAATATAATCTCATTTGATCCTCTCCAGAGCTCTGGGAAGTAGGTGCTATTATTATTCCCATATTACAGTTGAGGTTGAAGAAGAAGATAGGAAAGTTAAATGATGACTTGCCCAGGGTCATATAGCTAATAAGATTTAAATTGAAGCCCAGGGAAAGGATCACTATGTGCCAGGCACTATCCTGAAGGAAGGGGATACAAAGAAAGGCAAATACCCTCTAATCTTAAATGATTCGACTAGGATCTCTGATACAAGAAACCCCTGTTTAGACCACTCCCCTCTTCTTCAAAGCTGTCTCTTTCCCTTTCAGAAACATCAAGCTACATGGTCTGTGACTTAGTTTCCCCTTTGAGCTTTTTTATTTGGTATTTACCTTGTATGTGTAATAATAGATCATTTGGAACCCAAAATTAAAGGGAAAAAAGTTTAAAATTATAACAGCATTCAGATAATACTCTAAGGTTTGCAAGACACTTTATACATGTTATCTTCCACATCCTATATGTACAGGAGAGAGGGGATAAGCACTTATTAAATGCTTGTGCTAAAAATCTCCCATTTGATCCCCACAACAACTCTGGGAGATAAATGCTATTATTAACCCCATTTTACAGAAGAGGAAATAGATGCAAACCGGTTATGTAACTTGCCCAGGTTCATACATCTAGTAAGATTTAAGATGAAACACGGGGAAAAGAGTACTGGCTGTGAATTGGAAGACATGAGTTCAAATATCACCTCCAACACTACCTATGACTTTGGATTAGTCCCATCCAGGGAACTCAGTTTTCCCATTTGTAAAAGAAAAGGGTTGCATTAGATGACTTTTAGGGCTATGTATGATCCCCCACAATCCTGCCTCTGACATTTATCACCTTTGTGACTTTGGGTGTCACTTCATTTGTCTTGGGACTCAGTTTCCCCATCTGTAAAACAAGAGGGTTGGGCTACATGGCCTCTGAGATCCCTCTCTGTTCTAGAGCTTTTGATTATAAGAGCTTAGGGACACAACCTCAACAGCTTTTTTCTCCATTATGGGAAAGAATTTTTTTAAAACTGTGTTTGAAAATGTATTTGAAATTTCCCAGCCCCAAAGGAATTTTGTCTACCAGCTATGGCAAGCTCAAGCAATTTCTCTCCGGTCCCAAGGAGTTGTCTGTTTGGCTTCCCTTGGCACAAATCAAGGGCACGGATGAGGTGTCTGGAGTTCCAGCCCAAAGGCAGAGCTGCAAGGTCACAGAGGAGTCAGGCATTCACTCAGCTATGTTTAAGCCCAGTTTCATTAAAGGATTTTTTTTTTTTTTAACTTTGGTGTTCTTATGGGGAAATTCCACCTTCACCTTCTACTTGCCCAGCTGCTTTCATCTCAAGGTGTCACCTTTCAAAAGGACTCCCTCCTCTATTCAAGTGGATCACTGGTTCTAATATGATCTCAAAACCTGTAGTTTAAATCAGAGACGATTCCTCCCTGGCATTCCTGGCTACTTGCTGTATCTGATAATAGCAGGAAGGCCGGAAATCTGCAGAATCAGTCATCCCAGGAAAGGACCTAAGCATGCTAATTCCTTACAGAGTCATACCAAGCATGTCTAAACAAAGTAGCCTGCCTGCTGCATCAGTTTAATTTTAATTCTTATATTTTGATTCAGCTGGAAAGTCTTCAAAGAGATTTATTAAAGCCTTAATAGATGTGGAGGGGGAAAAGCAAAAAAGGGAGAGTTTTAAGATGTTTTTGGTAATTGGCTAATTATTAGTTGAGAGGGCATTTTTCAGGCTGAGTTCCCAATTTTTAAGTCATGTAGAAGTTTTCTTGCTTTGAGGAAGAATAAATAGTAAGAAGAGTTGGAAGAAATCTTTGCTATTGTATCCCTTTATTCTTTATTAAGAGGATACTTGAGGACTAGAAGCTATATGATAATTTATTTCAATGTGATTTTAAGAATTTAGGAATACAATCTCAATAGCTTTTTTTTTTCCATTATGGGAAAGAATTTTTTAAAAGCTGTATTTGAAATTTCCCAGCCCCAAAGGAATTTGCTAGTGTTGGAGAGGGCATTGGACTTGTAGTTTGAAAGACCTGTATTCAAATTCTGACTCCTAATTCAATTCACTTCTCAATGAAGTGGAAATTAGATACAGAGATCTCTACAATTCCAGTTTCTAACTCTAGGAAACTATATACCTGAACTAATTAGATAATGGTAGTATCTTCCCTCTGAGACTATCTTGTTTGTACACAGTGTCATCTCTCCCGTTGGATTCTGGGCCTTTGAGAGCAGAAACAGGTTTGGGGAGGGTTTGTTTTGTTTTTTCTTTATATATCCAGCTCTTTGCACAATGCCTGACACATCATACATGCTTAAAATAAATGTTAAACATGTCTTGGGCCCTGCTTTCAAGCTTACACTCTGCCTAAGGATATAATATATCATGAGGGGTGATTGCCCACTGCACCAGGAATCTGGTCATGTTCCATTAACTCATTACCATCTTCTGCTATATACCCCTCATATAACCTGCCCCAGATTTCCAGTCAGTGTCAACAAGGCATATTATTAAGCCAATCGCTGTGCTGAGCACTAGTGAGAGAGAGAGAGAGACAGAGAGACAGAGAGTGAAAAGCTTTCTTCAATTTTATATCTATATACCTAGTGCTTAGCATAAAGCTTTAACATAAAGGCTTTTTCATTCATTTATGTAAGAATTCTTTACCGTTTTGTCACAGGCGCTATTTTGGCATTCTAGTGTAGCTTATGGGCCCCTTTCTCAAACTGATACTTTTTCAAATTCATAATCAAAGGAAATGCTAAATTTTAATTAGAGGTTAGTAAAAATAAAGATGTAATTTTTCATTACATCTTTATTTTTTCAGAGACCCCCTGAAATATTTTGATAAACCCCAGGTTAAGAATTCCTTATGTAGACAGATAAGTTATAGCACAAGGTAGCCAGTAAAGAGGGGGGAAAGAGCATTTATTAACAACTGGAGTAGGAGGATGAGGGAAGGCTTCCTGGAGGAGAGAATGATTTAGCTAAGACTGAAAGGGGGAGAGGAGAGAGAAAGACATTGCAGTTTCTTTCTGAGTCCCAGAGATGGGAAATGGAATATTGAGTTTAGTTAGATGTCCAGTTTGGCATCTATTAAATATCTTCTGTGTGCAAGTCACTATACTAGGTTAAAAAAAAAAAACCCTTCCTGAAGGGGCTCACATTCTTCTGAATTTAGAATGTATGAAGGGGAGCAAGCTGGAACCCCACTGATATTCAAAGCCAAGTAACAATCTGGATTCTCCATTATGTTGACTTTCCTGGCTTCCTTTAAGTCCCAACTAGAATCTCACTTTCTACAGAAATCCTTCTGCAGCATCTTTTAAGTCCTGTACTTTCCCTCTTTTAATTATTTCCTATTTATCCTGTATGTACTTTGCTTTGAACATATTTCTTTAAATGCTGTCTCCCCCTTGAAGGCCTTTTTTTTTTTTGTATCCACAGTGCTTAGTATAGTGTCTCACACGTAGTAGGCACTTAATAAATATTGACTAAGTGAATGAATGATTCAAGAGAATTGGTTGAAAGACTTCCAGGAGAAGATGCATCAAATTAAATTAAAATGTGCTATACAAAATCTACAGAAAATTTGCACCAATCTACAAGAACAGGCACCATTTTCCACTAGGGAAGTGACCAGAGGACATGAACAGTCTTCAAAGAAAGAATTGCAAACTTTTTTTTTTTATAATTTGTATATAATAGGACCTAAATAAATTCTCAGGGAAAGAAATTATAAGAATAGAGCTACAGGAACTGGTCAATGAAGGCTTAGTCCTAGGAGTTTGTATGTGGGAACATCTGATGAATAGAATAAAAGGGTCCTGCTCTCCTCTCCAGAGAATGCACAAGTGTTCTAAGACCATTCTCCCAATTGTCTTCTTAATGGCCTAATGAACCAGAACTAGCACTTAATGCAAAAGACTCCCCCCAAGGCCAACAGAAGCCCTTTTCTCTTCTATGGTGGGGAAGTAAGGACTCCTTGAGAGAATGGAGGAAGAGGCCCTAGGCCCTCTCTCAATCAGGGCCCAGAAGTCAAGACCTCACCAGTGGGCCTTCTCTCCCCGGCAGGGGCTACAAGAAGTCCCGGCACATGGCCCTAGGTTTTTCCTTCTTTTCCTGTTATGTCTAGTCTTTCCTACTTTTAATTTTAAAATGTTGGTTATGTATAGTGTTTTTTGATCTATTAATAATAAAATAAATGTTTTGTTCTTTGCACATTCTTCTTCCCATTTATGCCCCTGATTAAATTTTAAAATCCCTGGAAAATGGCATCCTACATGTATTGCTAGCATCTGACGTTACTTATAGCCAGTACCTACTCATTGTTGAATCAAACCAAATTGTTATACTTTTATGCTTTTACATTTTAAACTTGAATTAGCTTGCAACGGGAATGAGGAAAACATCCTGTTTTAGCTAGAAAAGTCTCCAAAGATAATCTGGGAATATGGAAAACTACTAGACTATCAACCCTCCTAAAATTTTTTTGGAATCCTAATTTTTTTCTGTTTCCAGATACATCACTCTCCTGTTAGATAAAGCATACAAGAAAAATGGACAATTCAATAAATAAAAATAGCAATGATTCCATACTGGCTCTAGTGAGAGCTATAATTTTGTCTTTCATATGTGAATGCAGTGTAGTGCAGACCAGTAACTAGCATAATGCCTGAAACATAGTAGGTGTTTAATAAACATTTGTTGATTGATTGCAGTAATTTTCCAAGAACTCACAGTTCAATTGCAACAACCCTTTGAAGTGGATAGTTTTTAGAATATTTTAAGAAACATTCCAAATAAAGTCATGCATTCCCATGAAGACCCACCAAGTGGGACTGAACATTAAAATACAGTGCATTTTTGTATTAATCATTCAGGGGGAATGCAAAGTAATTTAACTAGTGTCTATTATATTTCTTGAAAGAAGGGAAATTGCTTTCAGCCAAAGGAAGTTTCTGGTCAAAAAAATTTCTTTGCATTTCTCATCTCCACACTTTTAGGTGAGGTTTGGTGTGAAGAATATGCAATTTGTCTTGTCTGGCTCTGTAATTTCAAATGATAAAAAAAAATTCCCCGTTCACATAGTTTGTCCATTTACTTACTGCCTGAGAAAGTTGACTGGGCACTGAGAAGTCTTAAGTAATTTTCCCAGGGTCACTCCACTAAGATGTGCCACAAGTGGAATTTGAGCCCAAATCTCCCCTATTCCATTTACTATGCCATCCACCTCTCTTTAGGTGAGTGAGGAAATCTAGATTTAGGGGTTCTTAGCCTTTCTTGTATGCTATGAATCCCCTTTATGGCAATCTGATGAAGCCTATTGGCCACTGCTCAGAATAATGTTTTTAAATGTGATGATTGTTGTTCATTTATGCCTAACTATTTATGACCCCATTTGGGATTTTCTTGGCGAAGATACTGAAAGGGTTTGCCATTCCCTTCTCAGACTCATTTTACAGATGAGGAAACTGAGGCAAACGGGATTAAGTGACTTGCCCTAGCTGAGGATCGTTCAACTAGGAAAGTGTCTGAAGTCGGATTTGAACTCAGGAAGACCAGTCTTCCTGACTCCGGGTCCAGCAACTCTTGTGCTCTGGCACCACCTTGTGGCCTAAAGTTTTAAAATACATATTATAAAGGAAATCAGTTATATTGAAATTCAGTTATTAAAAATAAATAAATAAATAAATTCACGAATAGCATGTTGAGAAGCTCAGATCTAGAGGAACTGTGTGGTAAGAGACAGAGGTAGAGAAAGGCAGACACAGAGACAGAGGTAGATGAGAGAGAGACGGATAGAGGGAAAGAGGGAGAGGGAGAGAGAGGGACAGATAAAGAGGGGAGAGGGAAGGATAAGAGGGAGACGGAAAGAGAGGGAAGAGGGAGAAGGAAAGGGGAGAGAGAAAGAGAGAAGAAAGGAAAGGAGAGAGGGAAAGAGGGAGAGAGGGAGGGGAAAAGAGAGGGAGGGGAAAAAGAGAGGGAGGGGGAAAGGAAAAGAGGGAGGGGAGAGGGAGGGGAAAGAAAGGAGAAGAAAGGGAAGGGGAAGAGGAGAAGGGGATGTAGAGTGAGGGAAAGGGGAGGGAGAGAGGGAGGGATAAAGGAAGAGACAGGGAGAAGAAGAGAGGGAAGAGAAGGGGAAAAGGAGGAATGGGAGGAATAGAGGGAAAGGGTGGGGGAAGGGAAGAGAGATGGAGAGGGTGGGGGAAGGGAAGAGGGAGAGGGAAAAGAAAAGGAGAGGCAGAGGAAGGGAAGAAGGAGGGAGGAAAGAGAGAGAGAGGCAGGGGAAGAGAAGAAGGGGGGAGAGGGAAATAAGGAGAGGGAGAGGAAGAGAGAGAGGAAGGGAGAGGGACAGCAAAGGATGGGGAGAAAGTCTGTCTCTGACTACATGTGTAATCCCAAAAAATAAACCTAACTTCTGTTTCTACATCTTAAAAATGAAGGTTAATTACACTAGATAATTTCAAAGGGCTCTTCTAGCTCTAAATTCAGGATCTTCAATGTTAGCTTTGGCAGTAAGAGAAGAAATAGAGATTAAAGGAATTAGAGTAGGTAATGAGGAAACTAAATTATCACTCTTTGCAGATGACATGATGGTATACTTAGAGAACCCTAGAGACTCAACTAAAAAACTACTAGAAACAATTCACAACTTTAGCAAAGTTGCAGGATACAAAATAAATCCACATAAATCATCAGAATTTTTATATATTACCAATAAAGTTCAGCAGCAAGAGATACAAAAAAGAAATTCCATTCAAAATAACTGTTGATAGTATAAAATATTTGGGAATTTATTTGCCAAGGGAAAGTCAGGAACTATATGAACTAAACTACAAAACACTTTACACACAAATAAAATCAGACCTAGCCAATTGGAAAAACTTAAAATGCTCATGGGTAGGCC